>VDFB02358134.1:24533176-24630475 GCA_007258455.2 Sequoia sempervirens | reverse complement strand
AGCCTCTTAAGGACCTTGGTTCAGTTGAATGTTTTATCACCGAACAACACAACTAAACGGTTAATGAGCTCATCTTTTAAATCTTCATTTTGGGCATTCCACTGTGTACGTATGGTGGGCCCGAAGAGCTCCAATGTAATATCACTTACATGTTTATGAAAAACATCATTTCCTGCAAAATGATCATGGGATCAATAGTCTAAAAAGAGCAATCAATAAGTAAATTTCAATTGGATTATATAGAATAATAATTAAAAAATTTTAAAGTACCTGCGACCTTCTCTATCTTTATGGGGGTGAAATCCTCGGTCACCACAAGTGTGACCATAAATGTTCCCGTACTAGTAATACAAGAAGATCTAGGAAATGTTGCTAAAACATCACTAGTACTAGTGGCCTCTGCATCTCCAGGTACATGTCCTGATGCATGTTCTAGTATGTGTTCACTTCTAGAGGGTGCATTAATGGATGCTTGCATGGTATGTGTTTTCAAAATTTTAGACGACAATATAGGCACAGATGATGGGGTCAGATAATATGATGTATGCATAGGAAGATCAAGATGGATACTTGTACCAACCCTTACTCCTCGAGAAGCACTTACAGTACCCTAATCATGGCCAAGAACATCATGCGGAGGAAAATAACCCTATAAAACAACACATATTTTAGTTCATGACATAAAAGAGTACAAAATATAAAACCATGAATGAACTTATGTTATAATTAAAGACCTCACGATAGCTTACTTGCAAGTTTTGTAATCTCTCTATCAATACTTTAACCCTCTCTCTTATCTCATCTGATTGAGGCATTTTGAACATCAAATTAGCCATTTCTTCATTGCATTTTTTCATGAGCTTATTTATCGTATCGAAAGGGTTTGTTGAATAAGCCATGTCATCATCACAAAATATTGATTGCATCTCACTATGGATGCTATCTTCTACTGCTGGTGCCTTTCCCCGATCAATCGACTGCAACAAGAATATTAAAAACATTATCGAAATTAACCCAAAAAACTTATGAAAAAAACATAATAATAAATTTTTTTTCTTGTATTTAATTTGTACAATTACAATGAGGTAAACCTATCTGGTAGAAGCACCTAGAGATACATCACGATCTGTGCTCTGGGCTAGAGCCTTCTCCGTATGATCAATGTCCCCCTGTGACAAAAATTAAATATAAAAAACATTACCAAAATGAAACCAATAGACTTATGAAAAAAAACATAAGAATAAAATGGTATATTGGAGTCATTAATTAGAGATTGGGTAAAATGGTACATAGTACATACCACCCCCATAGTAACTATGTTTGTAACTAAGCGATTCAAATTGTAATCGATTAGCAATTCTTCCCCTACAGTTATTGATTTTATTGCACATACGAATACACGGTTTCCCTTGCACACCTCGAATATGCAATTGGGTTGCTTATTTGTTGACCCAGGTCGTGTACTGTTTATAAACCCTGCAATACTCCCTAATGCTTTTGGCCTTCCGTCAATGTACATAGCCACTCCTTTATTTTGATCCTTATCTTTTAGTTGTATATTATTTGCTAATAGTGCATACCTACGCATAATTCATGTATATCAAACCAGTTGCATCCAATATTTGTAACTGTAACAAGGTACAACATACTTCATCAATTCAGTAACTTTTTTGTAACAAACCTTTATGTCATCCATGCAAAATAGGCCCAAACCATGTAATGACGATGGTGTTATGTGATATATCCTCTCATTGACACAAAAATTGGTGTTTATTGGAGGAAGTTCCTTGGGTACCCATTGTTTCCATAGATGTTTGTACCTCAAGGTCACCTCGATGTCACGTATGCTCTCATCATCATAAGAACATGACCCCCCTTCAGCAAGAAAAAATTCCATGTGTTTATAGAATTTTCTTCTAATGTTTTGACCTCTAGTTGATCTCCCTCTTTTAGACATACATGTCTCACTTTCCTCTTCTCTTCCTAAATTTCCCTCGCTCGAGGAAGACAGATCTGAAAAATACCTATTTGGTGGTACCTGCACTCGTAAGGATGTTGGATGAAGTTATTTCATGGTGATGTGATCCCAAGGTGACATTATGATTAATCTATCATTTCATCACTATAATTTCACAGGTTATAAGGTAATCAAGTCTTGATAGATTGCAAGCTATTGTTACTATTGTCCAAATGTGTCCATCAAAAATCAAATCTTCTTAACGTTTTAACTCCCAAAATTTTTAACAAGTGTTAAATGTGAATATGGTCCACCAGTTACACAACCAAGTTCTCAAATGTATTCTCTAATTGTAATCAAAGGACTTTTTCTCTTCATTCAAGTAAATAAACTCGAAGGGAAACACCACCAAGTGGTTTATTGGACACCTACATGACTAAAAATAGAAGCAAATTAAAATTTAATTTCCATATGTCTAAGTGGTTAACAGGGAGGGAGTGTGTACTAGGCCTGGTTAAGTCATCCTAAGTTTACACTTTGGCAATAATTTTTTTTTTAAGTCATATTAAATCTTCCTATTTCTAATTGCTAGGAGATTTTTGGTATGTTTTATGGTAGGATGATTGATGAAAGTGTAGTGTCCCTCCCGCTGTGACATCCTATCTTAGTTGTTTTTAGTTTGATTTTGTCTAATAGATGTTTTAGTTTACTATGATATTATGTTGTTTTTGCTCAGAGGTGATTTTGATATTATATTGTTGTACTTCGTGGATGATACATTGACATCTTGATTATCTGGATCGTGATTAATTTGATGATATTGAGATAGATTCTTACATAATATGGTTTCTTTATTATGACTTTGCATATGGTTATCATGTTGTAATGATTGCTTATGATTTATCATGCTCGTCTATGTCGGTGAAGAAGACAGTATGGCATTACTCATTCGTGAGTACCCTGCTATGTTGCGATTCTTATTCACGGTGTGTTTTCTAACATGAGTATATGTATGTTCTAACGTTGATGTTTCCTGCAGACACAGGTATCAAGTAACGGCTCCACCTGCTTCTCAGGTCTGAGTGTACCCTAATCCAATTAAATCATGTTGATTCAGAGATAGTGTCTAGTCCTTGTTTAACCATCATTCTTTGTTGAATGAGTATCCTATTGTCGCCCGATGTCATTGTTGTTTTGTCTTGTCATGTCAATTTTGTTAGTGATATTTATTTAGAAATTAATTACTGTGTAATTTAGTTAAATGGCTAATTTGTTGATATATTGATTAAATGCAAATTTCTTTAAATATTAGAATAAACGTTATGTTATGTTTATTGTTTAATTTAATAATTTAAATTAAGCAAGTCATTTGATTAAAAGAAAATGTGAAAATTGTGTTAAAATTAATTAATGAGTTACTTGTACAAATATAATTTAAGTGAAAAGCAAGTATTTTAAAAAGAGTTAATTTCAAAAAGTTAAAATATCTGAAATATGACCTGAAGGAAAATATCTTTGATATTTAATGTTTTTAACTGCATGAGAAATTTGAGGAATGCATGTTTACAAATAGTAAGTTGTGACTTGAGATAAGGAATGGCATTAATAATCGTTTAGGGGTTGCATTTTCATACACGACATTTCTCGGGAAAAATTCACATGGCAGGAGCTTTTGAAAAAATCTTAGCACAAAAAATCTTCTAAAAAAGTTTTTACAACAATAGTTTTGGAAGGAGATTGTACAATAATTTGTTTGTAGAATTGAATGGATTTCTTCAGTAGGATCTAGTGTTGGTATAGGAAATACAGAAGCTCTAGATTTTGATTTCAACTTTCAAACTCAACCAGGTTTTCTACTTGTTTTGCTATTCCTTATTTAGTAGTATTCTGAAAATTTATATTGAATCAGACCTACACATAACAACAAAGAAAAACTATTAGAATAAGTTTTCTAATAAAAAGGAATTCGAGAATTTGATTGTAATTGGCAATTTTACTACATAAATCTGTTTGAATTACTTATATGTTTGATGAAGTTCTTGAAAATGTGATTGATATACTCTACATATTTATGAAAATTTAAGGTTCTTGTAATTTATAAAGAATTGTTTGTGTGGACGCTGCCTTGACTGTAGCTCGACATATTTATAACCTCCTAGAATCTGTTTAGATATCATAGCTGTAAATCTCGGCTTGATCCTTCCTTTAAGGTCGATGGCAGTTTCCATGATTATCACATATCGGTGTATTAACCAGCATGTTCTATAGATTGAGTTCATTATTATCTTTGAAAACATAGGCGCTTGAGGGTCAACCATGCACACCAAATGATTAATATTATAAATGTATATATATAATGCAATTTTGGTTACCTCTAATTGGGTGTGTACAGTCCATCCTTTTATTCCATGTGGCTGCATGCTCCTCTGATATTGCTTTGTAATTATTTCTATAAGTATACTGCAGAATTTATGGAGTCACCAACATATTTCTCTCTCCTCAATTTGAGTCTTTCTCGTTGTAATTTTTCAGTGGGATTTAATCATCTATACCACATGGTTAACGCATTTTGAATCCCTGGATTTGAAGGAAATTTCATTAATAGAAAATAGTAGAAATATTTAATGTTGGTTGTAGCATTATCTTATTCCTTTGCGATATAAGATCTACGCATTTACCTCTGCTTAGGGGTTTACACATCATAATCATAACTCCTTGTTGTCTCTACCTATCTCCAATTAATTCATGTAATTGCACTTGATTGTTGATTCTCAAGTCTTAATATTTTACTTTTCTGAGACCATTCATTGACTGGTCACAAGAGTAACACTTGAACATGGAAGGGAGTATAATAACTATATGATTTCCTTGATTTTGCTGATAATTTGCCACAGCTGTAGCGCTAGAAATAGAAGACCATAAAAATATAAATAACCATGTTGATATCTCTGGCAATCTACCACAGCTGTCGCACTTGAACAAGGTTGTGACAATTTTAAATAAACTTCTTGAGTCTATTAGCGACCTGTCACAATTGCAACACTTGAAAATAGCAGGGAGAGGACATTTAAACAAGACCCCTGATTCGTTTTGAAATTAGTCACAACAATAGTGCTTGAATATGGTAGGGTGTATAGTTTAAAATTACCTCCCTGATCCTATCGTCGACCTATCAAAGATGTAACATTTAAACAAAATATTATTGTAGTTTATAGAATCTCTTGATTCCAGTTGCACCCTTTCATTCATGCAATGCATGAACATGGTAGATATATATAGATTTATATAATCCCCTTACTTCTTTGCTATGAAAATTTATAGGTAGTGTTAGCCTTATTATCCTTTGGCATTTTCTCTTTTCCAGATATTAAGGATTGCTTTAAATTCATCTGGATTATCATTAGTCTCTCTGTCTAAGGTAAAAAAAATTCATTCTCCTTTAACTTGGCTGATCTTTAACACAAAAGGGATAAGTCACCCTTATAAATCGTGCTTTCTTTCTGATACCTTTTGTAGCCTTTCACTAGAGCAACGCTTAAACTTAGAAGGCTGAGGCGAATCCATATATTTTTTGATTCCTTTGGCAACTTGACATGTCTACAACACTTGAAGTAGAATATTGTAGTGGAATAAGTAATCTTATACATAGCCTGACACTGCCATATTTAAATGTTATTCACAATATAAATATCTTTTGTCCCTATTTGGAGGCCATGCAAGGTACATGTGAGTGCTTTAATTCTTTAGTATATGCTGTCAGTTTTTGTGACTGTTTAATGGAAGTTAATTTCCTAGTCCGTCTGCCACTTGAGCTTTTTACCTTTGAAGCTATCTCCTCATTGCATGCCTAAGTTTATGAATTGTAAACCTTGTGAATTGGCAGTTTAGTTGTAGTAAAAATTGGTCCTTATTATTATATTCTTTGCATATACCAACGCCCTTTGTAGACTTCGTGTGTATTGGGACTTTGAGCTAATGAGTCACTACCACAAATTATAGTTGACATATAAGTGAGGATCTTTGTGTCATTCAATATACTCTTTTATCCTATTTCGTTAGCTAAGACCCGATTTGGTGAAGTATTATGCAAACGGTTTTCAAATCAAGTAGTTTTGTTTATTGAAAAGAAAATTAGTTAAGCTTTAATTTAATAACTTAATGTTATTATAGGTATTAGGTATGATTTGCTTATAAGATGATTAGTAAATTTAATAAATTTATAATAATGTTAATAAAGAATAAATATAAATTTTTTTATTTAAAAAAAAAGATTAATTTTGTTAATGGTTTATCTATTATAAATTTTAGTTCAAGAAGATTTAAGGTAGTTTGTGATGGATAGTTGCGTTATCTTTTTGAACAAATAGAGAATATTTAGGATTATTTTTTGTTAAATAGTGAATTAATGGAATATTGGTTTAAGCTAATCTTTAATTGTTGATTCTGAGTTAAAGAAATCTTAAATGAAAAATTAACTGTTTTAAGTTTTAAACAAATGAAAGATTGTCTTGTATTATGAAAAGAAATAAATAAATTGTGCTTAGAAAGAAGTAATTAAGGCATGGTTGAAAACAATTAAAAATTATAGTTTTCGTTAGCTATTTGATTTGTTTTTTTTTTTTTTAAGAAGATAAAACTACAATTAGTGTTAAAATAGATTTCTTTGAGAGATGTTTAAATATATTTGGAGTGAATGATGATATGCTTGACAATGTTTAAATGTGAAGGACTGTTATGTATATTGGTGCACATGAGTACCTGAGACCTTTATGTTCTTTAATAGATCTGATGATTTAAAGGAATTTTGCAATTTTGGCATAGGAATTGTTATGATATGGACATGCATGTTGTTTACGATGTCCTTGTGGTGAAGGAAAATATGATGTATTATGTCATGGATAAAATGAGATCATACCTTATTATGATTTGTACATGTAGACTATCTTATATGATAGGATTTTGCAAAAGGAAGAGTGGCTTTCGTTTGGGGCCGAAACCCAAAGTGGTGGCCAGGGTAACCTAACGAAAGTTATTAATTCAGTGAAAATTTTAACAAATGTACTTGGGAATTCATTAATTAAGTTTAGATATATAAATGCCTCACCTAGTGCCTTAATGCTCATTTAGATTAAGGGTAGGTTGAGAAGGCCTGGAATGGCTTGTCGAACACCTTGTCTTCTTGAAAGTTAATTTTGACTCCATATGAGTTAATCTAAGGGCCGGGAATCAGTAGAGACTGCTAGGGTAACTATGGAAGATGGCCAGTAGTCTAGGAAGATTCACCAGTGTAACTTAGTATAACTATGTGATGACACTCTATCCTGAAGCACGATTGTAGTCCCTTAAGTGAAGTTAACTTTTATTTTGTGGTCATCTCTGAAAGAATTCAATGCGAATACTTTGGTTTGATGTGGTCATGTCATTATGTGTAGTCATCCATGTAATGTAATGTATGTTCTTTGTTGTGTGTTTGATTGTCTTCTGGACCTGTCAATATCTCCTAGCATGGAGGGATTGGACCTTTAGGTTCGACGCGGTTGGGTGGAAACTATGATGTTCCTTCTTTTATATACTCTTATAGATGATATTATACTTGTAGCTAGATCATGTTACTACTATGTTCGTGATGATGGACACTGGACGAGTTCAAAGATGTAGATATTTGCTATGAGGAGATCATTACCCACTTTGTATATCCACCTCATGATTATGAGTGTACTCTTGTAACATCATTATGATGTATCGAGATTTATGAGAATCTCGCAAGATGTAAATCTGTATACATATAAATATCTTGATTGTTCAAGTTTATGGAAGTGATTCATTCTTGTATATGTAATGTACTTGTATTTTATAACTTTAATATTATGGTGTGATGTTCTTATAATAATGTTTTAAGTAATGTCATCTTGGAATCCATTAGACATTTGTTTTATCGAATGACTTTAAAAATAAATTTATTCGGTTTATTCGCTACTTAATGCATTGTCTTTTGGAATCCCTAGTGGGGCATTATAGAAAGAGCCCAAAGACTAGCCTTTCTCCATGGTATCTAGGTACACATAGCAGCGGTCTTCTCTTATATGGTTGGACATGATTTAAAGAACTTAGCTAGGAATTATTCATTTAACCTAAGGTTTTCTCATAATGCCATCATTGGAAAAGTATGATCAAATTCTTCTATTATGAAGAATTGGTCTATGTGCCTCTAGTAATCACTATAAATGTTTGTAAGGATAAAATGACTAATTGCATCAAGTAGGAGAGAATCAACTTTGAGTTCTTCAAAGATTATATTCCTCTATTCATAATTTTTAAGGGTTGTGTGTGGAGGAGGTTATCACTACCAAGAAGGGAGGAGACCTTTCCTTGTATTCTTTTATAATTTTCATTATTCTTATTTATTTTACACTTACATTTACAAATACACATACATATGCATTTATTGTTTTCATCTATTTCTCATGTAGTTTAATAGTTTGATCGATTTCATATTATATGTGTTGAAGACTTTAGAATTTCAATTACATTAATTTATGGATATGTTGTATCTATAACACTACAAAACCATATGCTCTTTGCATTTACACTTGCATTTAGAAATACACATTTATATACATAGATATAGATTTCTTTAATGATATGTTGCATTTATTGTTCTGGAGAGCATCTAGTAATTGCATTTACATTTTAAAATACATATACACACACACATATATATATGTATGTGTGTGTGTGTGTATGTATATCATTTTATTGATGTTTAGAAACAACCCATTAGGTGTACATGGATAAAAATTCATAAAATCAGATCTCCCATACATGTTTTGTTGAAACCTATGCCCTATTCATGCATCCTACAATTACAATAGTATCCACGGGGCCTCTTACACAAGCTACAGTAATCACAAAAAGTGTAAGAGCCACTTTATATCATGTTTGGACTACAAAACCTTGAAAAATAGGGTAACTCAGATTATGATTTGTTGGTGAGCTGTATGGACAAAATCATTAGCACCAACTCATTCTTGGAGTCTTTTGAAAGAGAAGCGAATCAGGTGGCAGTTAAGTACAAACCTTATAGTGTCAAGGTGAGTGAGGTGATCAATTTTGATTTGTCAACGATGAAGAGTACAAGGTGGTCCAATTGGCTGGTGATACATGTGCTTTCTAGCCCGATGCTTGTTTGCTCCTCCTTTTTCTATAAGAAGGATTTCAAGGCCAAAAGTATGAGTTAGCAAGTTAGATATTTTTGGTTGAGTCTAGATGAAGTTGCAGAGCAAATTGTAAAGTCTGATGGTTTTAGGGAAAATGCAATTTAGGTTTTGAGTCATTCTGTAGTAGGTTTTGAATTCATAGGGATTTGATGTTTTATGATAGTACTGGCATTTGAATTGATATGATTAATTCAAACTCATGTATCTCCATTGTATAAGCATATCTGAATTTTGAATAAAATGATCAAGGGTTGTTTCATTCATCTCACTATTGTGCTATGTATGATTCTTGTTTTAGGTTTAATTCAAGGAATTAATTAAAATGCTTGAATGGGATTGTAGGTGGACATGTTTTGTATAAGCTATTTTATTTTTTTGTCTTATCTTATACCATTTTACGAGAATGGGGGTGCCAATGTATGAGATCTTTGGAAACTAGGCATGAAAATTGAAGGTTAAAGAGAATGGGGGTGCTAAACTTATAGTACTCATTGCCCCTTGGTCGTCGATTTTCCCTAAGTGCCCTCAACCTTGTCCTCGGTGCTAGTATTGACCTTGTTTTCACTCCTCCAAACTCTCCCTCGACGTTGATATTGACCTTGTTTTCACTCCTTCAAACTCTTTGTCGGCATTGGTATTGACCTTGTTTTAACTCTAAACTCTTCCTTGGTGCTGGTATTGACCTTATTTTCACTCCTCCAAACTCTTTCTCGGTAATGGCATTGACCTTGTTTTCACTACTCCAAACTCTTCCTCGGCGCTGGCATTGACATTTCAATTCTCCAATTTGATGAGCTATAATGTGGTTTCGTTAGCTTTTACAATATGTTAATTAAGTTTAGAATTTTGGTGCCATTGAGCTAGGTTTTAATATTCTACAATATAGTTAAGTATACATTAGCTATATTTTACATAATAAATAATATAATTATTCAACTTATTATAATTAGATATTATATTCTTTAACAAAAGTATTAAATACGTATAAAATTATTATAATTAATAATTAATAATAAGTATATTTTTATATAATACAAAATATAATTAATATAATATATATTTAATATAATAGTAATATATATTAATATGAGAGAGAGAAACTAAATTTTGATTTGTTGTTTCATGTCAACAATCCAAGGATGGCATGTGTCCTTGGGGAGTTATGCTCAAGGTAGCATGCCATTTGATTAAAGATATGATAGTTCTCCTTTAAGACCTCTTCAATGTACCCATTGCACACTTAAGGAGAAAGATAAACATAGGGAGGAAAATATAAAGAAAGAGGGAGATAATGACAAACATACAAATATAAAGGAAGACAAAGAGATAGAGAGGGGTAGAGAGATAAAGAGATAAGGATGAATAGTTAGGGATATAGGGAGGGTGATTGATATATCTCTCCCTATCGCTCTCTATATCTCCCACTATCTATCTCACTCCCAGCTCTTCCCCCCTCTATCTATTGAGCTATATCTCCCTCTCCCCCCTTTCTCTTTCATTCACTCCATCTCTCCCTTCATCTCTCCTACTCTATATCTCTATCTCTATTTCTCTTTTTATATCCCTCTTACTCCTCTCTATATACTCGAGAGTAATTAGGAGGTGGGGGGTGGGCAAGAGAGAGGGAGAGAGAGGGAAAGGGAGAGAGAGAGAGAGGGAAAGGGATATATATATAGCGAAAGAATTAGGAGTGTGAAGGGAGAGGGGAAGAGGGGAAGAAGAGAGAGAGAGAGAGAGAGAGAGAGAGAGAGAGAGAGAGAGAGAGAGAGAGAGAGAGAATGAGCATTAGGAGGAGGAAGGGGGAGGGGAAGAGTGTTTAGGTAGAGGATAGAAGGTTTAAGGGTTTATGGTTGAGTAGGTAGGAGGGAGAGACGGAGAGAGAGAGAGAGAGGGGTGAGGAGAGAGATACAGGAAGGAGGGCTTAAGGGTAGAGGTAGAGGGTTTATTAAGGGTTAAGGGTTTAGGGTTTAGGGTTAAGGGGAGAGAGATAGAGGGAGTGAGTGAATGAAAGAGAGACCTAAGGGAGGGAGAGCGGGTAGGATATTGAAGATACTTGAGAGAGAGAGAGAGAGGGATGTCCAGTGGGAGACAAATAGGAGGGAGGGTTAAGGGTACAGGGTAGATGGTTTAAGGGTTTAGGGTTAAGGGTGGAGGGGAAAATACATGTTATTTATTGTGCTCACCTTTTATATTTTTGATAGGACAAACTATTAATATAAAATTATCCACAATGTCAGACATTGCTACCCCTAATTGTTAAAGATAAGAACACATTTTTTCACTATGATAACAACACTTGTTCTAATGAGTGTCTTATTTTATTAAAATGACCATTTTATTTTTAAATGATATACTCTATAGTGGAGAGTTGTGATATTTTATTTGAAACAAAAAAAATACTTATTTCACTTCTTCATGAAATATGTCACTTTATGAGTTATGAGAGAGGGGAAGGGGAGAGAGAGAGAGGAATGGTTGTCATTGAACTTTGGCTCACCCAAACAGTTGATCATTTCACTAAGACGTGCATATTCAATCAAAAATTAAAATTCATAAAACTCAGACTACAAGAGTGGAATATCCAAGTCTTTAGAAACCTTTTCAAAGAAAGGATCTCTTTGAAAGTAGAATGGCTAAGATCCAAAAAGACCTCTCAAATGATTTTTCTTACATCCTAATAGAAGAAGAGAGGAATCTCATAATTCAATTGGATGGTGTCTATAGTTTTAAATAAATCCATTGGAGACAAAAATCAAGGATTAAATGACTTAAATAAGGTGTAAAACCAAGTTTTTTCATTTAAAATGCAAAATTAGAAGGCAAAGAAACATAACATGAAGATTGAAGATGGAAAGAGGGAAAGAGGGAGGGAGTGGGAGACAGATAGAAGGAGGGAGGGTTAAGGGTAGAGGGTAGAGGGTTTAAGGGTTTAGAGTTTAAGGGTATGGAGGGGAAAGAGATAGATGGAGTGAGTGAGAGAAAGGCCTAAGAGAGGGAGAAGGGGTAGGAGGGAAAGACTTGAGATAGAGTGAATGAGTGAGAGAGAGACCTTAGAGAGGGAGTGGTGCTAGGAGGGAGAATTTGGGAGAGAGAGAGATAAAAGGAAGGAGGGCTAGGCGCAGAGTAGTAGAGGGTTTAAGGGCTTCTAAGGTTAAGGGTTTAGGTTAAGGGAGAGAGATAGGAGAGAGTGATTGAGTGAGAGTGCAGACCTAAGAGAGAGAGAAGGGGTAGGATGGCTAGATCTTAGATGAGTGAATGAGTGAGAGAGAGACACCGCAGAGGAGTGGTGCTAGGAGGGGAGAGACTTGGGAGAGAGAGATAAAGGAAGGGAGTGGCTAAGGGTGCAGAGGGTGACAGTTTAAGGGTTTGAAGGGTTAAGGGTTTGTAGGTTTAGGGCTAAGGGGAGAGAGGATAGAGGAGGAGTGAGTGAGAGAGAGACCCAAGAGAGGGAGAAGGGGCAGGGAGGCAGACCTGAGATGAGTGAATGAGTGAGAGAGAGACCAGAGAGGAGTGGTGCTAGGAGGGGAGAGACTGGGAGAGAGAGTAAAGGAAGGAGGGTTAAGGGTAGAGGGTAGAGGGTTTAAGGTTAAGGGCTTCTATACCACGGTTTAGGCTATGAGAGATAGAGGGAGGAGTGAGTGAGAGAGAGACCTAAGAGAGGAGAGAGGGGTAGGATATTGAAGACAATTGAGAGAGTAGAGGGAGGAGGAGAGGAGACAGAGGAGGGAGTGGCCAATGGTAGAGGGTAGATAGCCTAAGGGTTTAAGGGTGGAGGATAGAAGGAGGGAGTGAGTGAGTGAGAGAGAGACCCAAGAGAGGGAGAGGGGTAGGATATTGAAGATAGTTGAGAGAGATAGAGAGATGGAGGGAGTGGGAGAGAGATAGAGGGAGGGAGGGTTAAGGGTTTAGAGTTTAAGGGTATGGAGGGGAGAGAGATAGAGGGAGTGAGTGAGAGAAAGACCTAAGAGAGGGAGAATGGGTAAGAGGGTGAGACTTGAGATAGAGTGAATGAGTGAGAGAGAGACCTCAGAGAGGGAGTGGTGCTAGGATGGAGAGACTTGGGAGAGAGAGATAATGGAAGGGATGGTTAAGGGTAGATGGTTTAAGGGTTTAAGGTTAAGGGTTTAGGGTTTAGGGTTTAGGGTTTAGGGGAGAGAGAAAGAGGGAGTGAGTGAGTGAGAGAGAGACCTAAGAGAGGGAGAGTGGGTAGTATATTGAAGATACTTGAGAGAGAGAGAAGGAGGGAGTGGGAGAGAGATAGAGGGAGGGAGGGTTAATGGTAGAGGGTAGATGGTTTAAGGGTTTAAGGTTAAGGGTGGAGGGGATATAGATAGAGGGAGTGGGTGAGTGAGATAGATACCTAAGAGAGGGAGAGGGGGTAGGATATTGAAGATAGTTGAGAGAGATACATAGAGGGAGGGAGTGGGAGAGAGATAGAGGGAGGGAGGGTTAAGGGTAGAGTGTAGATGGTTTAAGGGTTTAAGGTTAAGGGTGGAGGGGATAGAGATAAAGGGAGTGAGTGAGTGAGAAAAAGACCTAAGAGATGGAGAAGGGGTAGGAGGGAGAGACTTGAGAGAGAGACCTGAAAGAAGGAAAGGGGGTAGGAGGGAGAGACTTGAGAGAGAGAGAGGGTAGAGGGTTTAAGGGTTAAGGGTTAATGGTTTAGGGTTTAGGGTTATGGGTAGTGATGGAACTTCAAAGTTTTGTTCTCTTTGTTCTATTTTATAAAAACAACACATATGGACTAATAGTTCAACACAAAAAATCTATTTGTTGTTATAAAAACAACACATAATGATTTAAAATACAACTTATATTGAATAAAAATGGACCAATAGTTGAACACTATAACTTTTGAAAATCCTTCGCATTTAATGGGAAAATACATGTTATTTATTGTGCTCACCTTTTATATTTGTGATAGGACAAACTATTAATATAAAATTATCCAATGCTTGTACTGATGGAACTTCAAATTTTGTTCCTAATGTTTCACTCATTCCCTACCTTATGTCAGGGTCTTTCATGGTGTTGGAAAATTTCTTAGGGCTGGGGTTTTAGCTTTGTCTTCATCTTAAACCCTTGTGTTTACCTAATGCCTTGGTTGGGATCTATTTCTCTGTTACTTTTTTTGAAGGGTCTTGAAAACATCTTATCCCCCATCGTTCCGTCTAGGCCTAGTCCCTTTGGTCTTAATATTTTATTTCCTCCACATGTTTTATTTTCCTAACTCCTGGTTGGCCCTATGCTGAACAGTTTTAAAAAAACTTATGTCGTTGTTTTCCATCCACCTAGTAATGTCCCCTTGCCCTTTAATGAATGTTTTATTTTTTAGAAGGATGAAATTCGTGTTGTCATCAATCAAAATGCCTTCAATATCAATGGTTTCCCGACATCCCGTGATCGGGAATTGTAGGATGGTGATATCACGGGTGGGTGACACGTGTCCCATCTAGGGATCAAATTTGTGTGACTGTTCATCAATTGTCCTATGACCTGAGTCGTTCCCCACTATCCCGTGATGGTGCTTTGGTTGATTGTGAAATCATGGGCGGCTGCCACGTGGTTTGTACAAGGTGGGGCCCGAGGAAATTTTTGTGCGATATATTTGACAAGGCCGGGGGGAAATTCATTAAAAATGAGCAAAAGTAGAGAAATTAGGGCAACTAGTGATTTTAATGATATATTAAAAAAAATCATATTTTGATAGTTGAATACATTCAAAATATTTCTAATATATTTCTAATTTAAAAAGTATATTGTTTAATTTTTTAAATATATATATTTTTTTCAAAAATATATTTTTATTTTTTAAAAAATATATTTTTATTATACAAAATTACATAATCAATAATAGATAATAGATTTTGGTGAATATATCTAGGTATGTTAATATATGCTAAAATACTAATTTTAATTAAAAAACTTACTAACATCATTAAAAGGTAAGTTTATAATTATAAAAATTTAACATTAGAATTATTTAACATTTGAAATAGAAAATTTAAATATTATATTATATTACTTTATAATTTACTTATATAGTATTTTGGATAATAGAAAAAAAATTGATTGATTTAATATTTTCTAAGTTCATTATTGAATTTAAATCTTATAAATATAATTATATATCTTTAATCAATATTATAATTTAAAAATAATAATAAATATTGAACATCTTAGATTTTAGTATAACTTAAATATTAAAAATTTTAATGTATAAGTTTATAAAATATAATATATATATTTTTAAATAAAGATTTAAAGATTATTATACATCATGTATATTTAAAGATCCATAGAATTATCTTTTTAACTATGAAATTAATATGATTAATTTCATTTATAATTTTATCTTATATTTTTAACAATTTTTTGGTATCCTACATAATTTGTTTTCTATATGTATCATGTTGTATACTCTTTATATGGAAGGTAGTGTTTTGTCATGGAGCTTAATAAGTTTTAATAATTTTTAGTCATTTTAAAGATTTTTATTTTTTTATAAAGATAGGTATATTTAGACTTTTGATGGCTTATGTACAATTATGCATATTCTTTTATTTATTATTATTTTGTTTTGTTGAAAAATATTTTATCTTTACTTTACATCTATGATAATTTCAAAATTATCAAATTTAGAAATTATAAATAAAAATTTATTTTTATTAATCTCTTGAAGTACGTAGGTCCTAATCTTTTGTAGATTAATAACTATCTAAATAGCTATTTCTTTCCTTTATTTCTATAAATGTGTCTCATGTCTCTATTGAAATTTATGAGATGTGTATGTAATTCATAGCACTTGGTAATCTAGCATGTGGTTGAAATATTAGAGTAACAACAAATGGTTCTTTTCATTTTTGGCACATGATTGGCCATTTTTACTATGTTAAATTTTTATTTTCATGGTTTTCATGTTGTCAAATTTTCATACATTTCTTAATATTTTTAAAAAAATAAATGAAGGTTCTATTAGTGGCCCCAATCTTGCTAAAAATCATGTATAGAGAGTACAATATATAAACTATAAATTATAGAGTATAACAACAAAATGAATTTAAAAACTACTACATAGAAACAAGGTTTAGAATAATTCAAAAATAGAGATACCATTCTCCTATAAATATTTTAATATTTTCCCTCAAATCCATAATATATATATTATTGTTTATTTATTTATTGCAATAAAGAATTAACCTAAGTAACACATTAAGAATTCTAAGGATTTGTGCTTGGAAAAAATGCATAACAATTTTTTTTGTTGGATGTCGTGTTGTATAGTTTAGAAAAGCTCAAAATATGAATAGGATTTTAAGGCCATATATTATGGTAGCTTACAATGCAAAAGAAGGAAGGAAATCTATTATCAATTTTAATCTACAATTTAATACCATATGAAAAACACATGTAGTATTATCTAAAATTAATTCTTGACATATTAATTTTATAAAATACACTTACCATTCAATAAACTTCTCCCAAGAAAGAAACCCTAAGTGAAATTAATTGAACCCTAATTGTAGATTCATAACTCTAATCATAACCCTAAGTGAACACAAATCCTAATCAAACCCTAACCCTAGTGTTAAAGTTATCATATAATCTAATTATCTCTCTTATCTAAATTTGGGTTGAATTATTTTTCCTTTATTTTTAATTGCATATATTTTTTGTTTATTAGATCTTATTTTATGAATATATGCAAATATAATTTTACTTCTACATGCATTCTATGCCCATTTTTTTCATGATATTTTAACATTCATTTTCTGGAATATTAGATCAATCTCACACATATAAATATGAAACCTCAACATTTTAAAATTGAATTCTACCCAAAAAATAGACACACAATTGAACAAATTCTCAAAAGAAGAATGACATCATTAAAATTTCATTCAAAATTCACTCAAATCCACATAAGGAGAGAAAATATATTAGAATTATACGTTTATTCATGCTTATAAGTCATATGTGCATACAATTTAAGATAATTTGCATATATTCATCCAAAACTCAAAACAGTCTATCTATTTTATTTCGTCCACTTGGAGTTTTAATAGCCAGTGGCACCACAGATATGACTTCCTCATCAGAGGAAATATATCTTTCTACCCATATATTCAACTCAAAAATATCTTTCTACCCATATTCAACTCAAAACCTAGCTAGAGCTTTCATCAATTCTCTCCCTACAAATGAACCTTGAATTCCCTTTTATATGACAAGAGAGCAACAAGCTTTGGGCTCAAATGCAATTTCACCACAAATTTTCATTTGAAAAAAATCTCCATTGCATTTGAATTTCATTTCAAAACTTCCCACACGTTGAATCTATAAAACATAGTGGCGCATGAAATGGGGAAACCTAAAAGAATAGGGAACACAAATTGTCATCAAAATCCCCTTGTCGTTAGGCCATGAAAAAAAACCAGGCAACCAAATTGTCACAAAGGCACACCACAACAACTTCTTGTTTACCCACCACCCTACCCTTACCAACAATCAGACCCCGGTATACAAGCCCGCTTCTAGTTGTTTCCCAATACGGTAGAACCTCAGCCTCCTCTTCTTTCTTATCCTTTCCCAATACAGTTCTAGTCTATCTACTTGGGGTTTTAATAGTTGATGTGCCCACATATATCATTTCCTCATCAAAGGGCAGACCGTGATTGAAGTGACTTAAATACCAAATATAGTCCAAGTCAGTCTCGGTTACATCATCAAAAGTGTTGCTCGTAAGGTCAATGGGCGAGTGTTGGCTGCATCTAGAGCACACTGACTGCTTGCCCTTGTCATCTACCAGTTGAGTAGCAACATCCTGGAATTGCAACCTTCTACTACAACCAAAGCAATAGAAGGTTGCAATTCCAGGACATTGTTGCTCAACCAAAGCACCTTCCTGAATAGCAGGACCAAACTTTTGTGAGCTCAAACGAACAAAACTCCTTACTAACTTACTCATTTTCTCTTCTTAGAAAAGCACTCAAGCTTGATTAGACTTAGCCCACAAAGTGCTCTAACTGCTACAAGAATGACACTATTAGCAGTTAATTCCTCTTGTATTTATTGTGCGAGGTAATGGCAACCTTCATCAATGCTTAGTAATTATGCATGTGCAAACATGACAATTTGGTAGCGTATGTACTGTCACTGTTTAACTAGAGCTGGATGAGAATCCAAAGATCACCCTTCCTGATTTCCAACAACAAAATCTTCACATACATTGAGATTGACGTGACTACACAAGCAAGGAATAATTCATTAATGCTTCACCAACCTTCCTCTCCCTCTGGCGAGCTAGCAAGGAACAACAGATATTTACATTAGCTTTTGATCTTGGTTGTCGATCTAAAACCATGGGTTATGAGCTCAATAGTGGAGATTGGGCCCCACATTCCATATAGGACACACATCTACCTTTTACTGACCTCACGTCAAATAACAGGGTGACACCTTAGGTCTGCAAATTGGCGGGGTACGATCGAGATCTTCTCCCATATCTTCGAATCTAGAAAACCTACACATTGCACAGTTAGTATTTAATGAAAGGCTTTGGCTAAGCCGTCAGTGACATGACCACTGGAGTTAATGGCTTAGGCTTATGCCACTAGATTAAAATTAAAAATCAACTTTGATTTTACTACTTTATTTCCTCCGTAGGGTTTTATTTCCTAAGTCTCGATTGGCCCCGTTAAATTCTTATCCCAACCCTAACAAAGAACAAATGATTAAGCTAAGGATTGTATTTGTTGTTATAACTTTAGTTCTATAGAATTATTAATTACCAATTCTTATTTGTGAATTTGTATATGAATCCAATTGAATGCCTTTCCATATCATTATGGACAATTTTATTATTGCAACCCTAACTCTAACACTAATTAAACCTTGACCCTAACCTGATTGAACTCGTATTATGACCCTAACTCTAACACTAATTGAAGTGTAATCGTAACCCTAGGTATTGTTGAAACCTAACCCTAATTGTATCAAAACCCTAGAGAACTCTTATTGAACCCTAACCGTAAAATAGACAATAACCCTTACCTTAATTGAACCATAACTCCAATCCTATCCCTAATTTAAGACTAACCTTAACCTTGACCTTAATTAAACCCTTATTGAATTATAACCCTAATTGATCCCTAGCCCAAATTGAATACTAATTGAACCTTAACCCTAAGTGAATAGAAACCTTAATTAAACTCCAACCATAATCCTATTTGAATTTTGACCCTAATCATAACCATAATTCAACCCTAACCTTAATTGAACCCTAACCCTAAACATGAGTTCAATTAAGTTTAAGGTTCAAATAGGGTTAGACTTTAATTTTAAAATTAGGTATAGCATTCAATTAGGATTAGGGTTGGGGTTGGGGGTAAAGATTTTAATGATAGAGCTTGGGGTTAGTGTTAGGGTTCAATTGGGGAAAGGGTTAGTATTAGGGTAGGGTTATGGTTCAATTAGGGTTTCATTAATGTTAGTTTTAGAATCATAGTTATGTTTAGGGTTGGATATAAAATTAGAGTTAGGTTTGAAGTTAATTAGTGTTAGTTTTAGGGTTGGGGTTATGGTTAGACTTATAATTAATGTTAGTATTGGGATTAGATTCTATCACTTTAATAAAAATAATCTTCTATAAATTCATTCAATTTTTTTTTGAAATTATATAATTTAAAATATTTTCAAATTTACCTATGTTGATATATGAGAGATATAGCAATTCTAAACTCTATATAATTTATAGTTAACTTGACATTGTGTATAAAAAGGTTTCAGTTATGAATGTTATAATATAAAAAATAAATGTGTTTTCAATGTTTATTTGTTAGTTTAAAAGATGTGCCAATAATGTTGCAATCACTAATGATTAATTTTTTCTTGATGGTTAAAATAGATTGGTAAGTAAATTTATCTATAATAAGTAAATTTATCATTGATTTTTTCTTGATAAGTAAATCAATATTTCATAAATTTATCTATAATTCTTATTTAATTTTTCTTAATTATATTAAATTATATTTTATTAAATTGCTAAAAAATTTAAGTTGCTTATAAATAATTTTATGTGTTTTTTATAATTAACTTGATATTGCTTATAAAAGGTTAAAGTTATGAATGTTATAATATAAAAAGATAAATTTTTTTTCAATGTTTATTTGTTAGTTTGATGTGAGAATAATGTTGCATAGTAATGATTAAATTTTTCTTGATTGGTTAAGTGATATTGTGAAATTATTCTATGTTAATTTAATGTTATGAATGCTATATAATATAAAGAAAAATATTTCGAATATATTTTTAATGCATCTTTATATTTTATAAACAAACATCTAAAATAAAAATGTGATTGTAAAAAAAATACAACGTAATGAGTGAACATACATTTAAAGTTAAAAGTGAAATTATAAAACAAATTGTAAATTTATTTTATTTTTCTTCTATACATATAATTTTTTTATTTGCCGTCCACCTAGTAATGCCCACTTCTCCTTGTAATGAATGTTTTATTTTGCAAGGGTTGATTTAGTGTTGCCATTGATCTATTTCCTATAGATATCAATGGTACCTACCTTCCCATGATTGGGAATTGAAGGATCACAAAATCATGGGCGGGCACCATGTGTCCTATCCGGGGGATCAAATTTGAGCTATTGCTGACCAAATACCATTTGATCTGAGTCGTTCCCCGCCATCTTGCGATGGTTCTTGGGTTGATTGCAAAATCATGGGTGGGAGCCATGTGTCTCATCCAATGAAGTCTAAAGAGTAAAGGAAACACTAGCCGACTTTAAATGTATTAAGGGGTGGATTACTAAAGTGTTCTCGAGATGCACATTTTCTAAATTGACGGATATGTTATAATCTCACTGGAAAAGCTACTTGAAGGTTAATGACATGGCTGGTGACTGTGTTAAAGGAATGAGATCAACGATGCCTGCTATCCCACGATAAGGGATTACAGGGATCACGATATCACGGGCAGGTGCCACATGCCCTTCCTAAAGGATGAAATCTGCGTGACCATTGATGAGCTATCTCTTCAAGATTGATGATGCCTGCCATCCTGCGATTAGGAATTTTGGGATCGCGATGTCACGGGTGCCTACCACGTGTCTCATCCAATGAAGCCTAAGGAGTGAAGAGGGCGTTCGCTAGTTTTAAATGTATTACGGGGTGGATTACTAATGCGCTTGTAAGATGCATGTGTTTTATTTCAACCCAAATGTTATGATTTTAAGGGAAAATCTGCTTGACAGTTAAAGCAAAGTACGACAACCATTTTTGAAGGAGAAGGATTTATGGTAAAAAGATCGACAATGCCTGTCATACCATGATGGTAAATCAAAGGATTGCGATATCGCGGGCAACCGCAACATGGCATTCCTTTGTTTCATATGACATAGTGGGCCCCTTTATTACCGTGTTGGTGATTATGTCAGCCTATTTTGAAGATGGTTGTCGATGATTTGATCAAAATGAAAGATCAAAAATTCAAATTTAAATATGTATCAAATTATGGTTGGAGCCCTTCGTGCAGCCCATGAGTGGGCTTTAATGGTGGATGAGACATCTATTGGTAGGATTTGATTGACATAAAATAAATTTACTCATCTCATTTGTATCACAAAGCATCCAAGTATTTCATGAAAACAGTTTCAAAGCCAAAGGTGAAATTGCGAGTAGCTACAACCAGAAATTGGAGTTTGTGCGAAAAAAGACGTGAGTTAATTTTCTCTATTTCCCAGTCATTCTGCACCTAAATTTGGGAAGGGGGGTCTACTATGCTTGTCACTAAGTTCATTAAAATCGTTTGTTAGGGATATTGTTTAATCATAAATAGTGAGGAATTGCGGTATTTTTACTTTGTAATTTCCTATCTCTGCTTAGTCATAGCCACTTGAAGTGTAACATTGTAGTGAGGCCCTAGTTTATCTAAAATGGTGCCAACCAAGCAACACTCTGGCCACATTGAGTATTTGAAAAGAAACTTGTACAATGATTTCCTAGATCAATTTTCATTATCAACAAATGAGAGAAGGAAAGTTTTTGTGTTGATGCAAGGGAAAATCCTAGGGGAGGGGTTGGTGTGTAATATTTCCAACATTTTTAATGCTACGGTTCCACTCACAGGCTTAGAAATGTTCAGATTATGGTATGGATAGAGGAATTTGCCTCATCCTTTTTCAAATGGATGGATGTACGACATGGGAAAACTGGTTGTTCCAAATGTGTTCCCTGATGTGGACTTACTTAGAGTAGTGGCCAAAAGATATGACCCTATCACACGGGTAATCGGAGATAATGATGGAGGGGTTCTATTAGAAATTAATAGAGATGTTATCCAATAGAATTTTGGTTTGAGTGATCCAAGTGATGACTTGGTTCCTATAATCTTGAAGAAATGAAGCAGGAGTATGCAAAATTGAAATCTCTTTTTAGGGTTAAGCTACTTCCACCTCATCTGGTTAAGACAGGGGGTTCACAATTTCACATCAGCCCTAGTGACCAGGAACCCTTCATATTGAAAATTTTTGGAAAGCCTTTCCTGGCTACTTTCTATTCACTATGTCATATTTTGGGTTTCAACCCTGGTGCAGTAATGTCAATTGCATACATCTTCACGGGGGTGCAAATACAACACCCTAACTTCTTTGTAACATATGACTTTGCTTCTTTTTTGGTGGAAAGGATAGATGAAGGACCGTCGAAGCTGTAGAATGGTGATACTGGTACTCAATTCTTTTGGTATTCCATGTTGATGCATATGTTCTTGTTTAGGAATGCTGATTTCTTTGCTGAGAAGATGAACTCAAGACAATTAGTTAATGGAGAAAGATTGCCAGTACAGATATGGGTTGTAGATTTGTCCTGTAATAAGGAAAGCACCAGTTATGTGCAATTTGATCATTTTTTTGTTGCAATATTGAGGGTTAGATTAATGGTAAATGTACCTAGGATCCCTCAGGAAGTGCATAATTTCCTTAGGCCGAAAGAGAGGAAACCAAAATTGAGGGTTTTACATAACTGGGGTGACATTATCCCATATCCAGTCAGCACTGTCCTGAGAATATATGGATTTCAAGGAACCCCTCACATATTTCCATACAATGTACCACCAAGACTAGGGTTTGCAGAAGTTATGTGGCAGATGGGGTGTATTCATTAAGATAACCTCACTGGAAAGGATAAGGGAACATTATTCCTTGATTATATAGTAGTGTCTAACTTTACATTTTCAAAGGGAGGTTGGACATATTTTGACAAATTATTTGTTGATTACCATTTGAGATTTGGTCCAAGGTGACAACATGATCCTGAAGGTTTCTTTGCTCTTTTCAGACAAAGAATAAAAGGTGGAAAATTTGCACATGAGTTCAATTTCCCTAAGGACCTGATCAGGAATGAATTTGGTTTAAATAGACAAGAATTGAACAAGGAAAAGTGGATAGCTTATAGTAAGTGACTAGATATTGTGCATGAAATGGATCCAACGTATGATCCATTGATGGAATTCACTCCATACCACAAGAGAATTGATTTTTTAATGAAGAATTTCAAGGAGATAATGGACACCTTGACAACCAAAAAGATAAATTTAAGACTAAATCTGGATATGCAAGGACAAAGTGATATACCAATTGAAACAAGCCCAGTATGTCAGCCTACAGAAAGGTGGCCCATCTATAGGAGGAAAAGGGATACTGGCAGTGATGAGGAAGAAGTAGATAGAAAAGGGAAGAAAATAATGAAGGTGCCTTCATGACCAGGCCCAAAATTCAAAGTACTTGGGGCTATCAAAATCATTGAATTAAAATCTTCACCAGAGTGCAGTCCCCCATCACCACCACCTGAGCCAAGCCCTAAGAGGAAAAGAACTGATCACCTACTTGAGCACTTCACAGATGAAATTATTGTTACTGATCAAGACAAGCAAGTTGGTATGCCATTTCCTCCTAGGTTAGCTGAATTGGTTCTATCCCTTTTGGATATGAATGGTAAGAGTGTGCAGGATGCAAGAATGGAAGTTTGCAAGGAGTTCTTAAATGACAATGCATTTGTAAAGACTCATGTATTCTTGTAATTGGCATGGAGGATGAAATTTGAGGAATATCAAAATAAATGCAAGGAAAGAAGAGAACTAAGGCCTCATAAGTCAGATTAGGAGAATGATGAAGAAGTGAAAGTTGAACTAATGGAAGAGTTCAAAAACATCACTCCTGAAGAAGGAAGACAACTAGTGAATCGAGTTGGTGTTTTGATTTTTCCTGAATGGGACATCACAGATGCAATGGATTTCAATGCCATTATGAAGTCCAAGAATCCTTTTCAGGATTCTGAAGAAGAAGCTAAGGCAGTATTACAAAACTCCACCTTTAGTGAAGAATATGAGACCTTGGCAATTTGGGCATTGGCTCCACAAGGAAGAAAGCCAAACATTGTTGATATTAATCCAAATTTCAAAGGAGGATTAATAATAAAGAGGGATTCAGAGACTACAACAACTAAAACCACTAGTTTAACTGTGAATGTGGCCAAGTTGGCCCAAAAGACTACTGAAAGGGAGGAGGTTGAAAGAAAGAGCCTGATGGAGAAGTATAACATTTTAATTCAAGAATATAGTAAAATGCAATAGAGGAATGTTGAGCTGCAAAATGAAGTAGAAAGGTTCAAGTATAAACATACTGGGGAAACATCCAATGCTCTAGGAACTAGCACATCACCTCCCACAGTAGGGTCAATGCCTCTTGCTTCTCCAAATGTTTCTACACCAGGGTCTCTCATTCAAAATCCTGCTCTTACCCCTCCTCTAGAACAAGTTGATGAAGAAACAAAGTGCTTTGTTGATCCAACAAAGATGCAGCTCATGCAGAAAATTGATCAATTAAATACATCACTAAGGGTAAAAGAGGAGGGTTTTCTTTCAAAAAAAAAGAAGAAATTTTTACTCTTGTTTTGGAGAATTTAAATGAAAAGGTGGATAATAAACTTCCCTCTATACATTCTTTGCATTCTTTGCTATTTGAAGCATTAAATAATATTGATAGGGATCAGGGGATAGTGATTCCAATAATTCAAAATTGGACCCCTAGGGAAAATAATCTAGATGTTATGAATAAAGCCTCAATGTTTGATGTAAATAACATGCCCCAATCATTGAAGCCTACTTATATATTAGTTAAATCATTGAAAGGTTTTTAGACCTTACCAGATGATCTAAGTAGGAAGATTAGGGAATTGGTAAAGAACTTCAATGATTGGGGTAACACACTATTATCTGATATAACTGATGAGCAGGGGGAAATCAGAACACTCCAACAATGGCAGGATCAAGCAAGTGAAGTCATCAATAATTAAATTAAAATAATTTGTGATTACTCAAATGATGATTTGTTGGTAAATTGTATGGATAAGATTATTCGTACAAGCTCATTTTTGGAATCTTTTGAAAGAGATGCTAATCAAGTAGCGGTAAAGTATTTTTCTTATAGTACAAAGGTAAAAGAAGTGATTAATTTTGATTGGCCAACTAACGAAGAATACCAAAGGTGGGTGGCTAAGTATTTGAATGATGATGAGTAAAAGGAGTGGGCTACCGACGGGTGGAAAATTAGATGCTGCAGTTACAAAGTTTTCAGTTTTGTATGGATGACTTTCTTAGCGTGGGTTTCTCATGGTTTTTTGTTATTGCATCAACCTTCCAGAGCCGACATGATGAATGAGAATATGCTCCAAGATGATTGTTGTTGGAATGATTTTTTAACAAGAATATTTTTCAAGGTGGTGGTTGTTGTAACAAATTTTGGAATATCACCAGGTGCTCCAATTGACTGGTGATAGGTGTACTTTCTGGCCCAGTGCTTGTTTACTCCTTCATTTTCTATAAGAAGGATTTCAAGGCCAAAAGTACGGGTTAGCAAGTTAGATAATTTTTGTCGAGTCTAGGTAAAGTTGCAGAGCGAATTGTAAAGTTTGATGGTTTTAGAGAAATGCAATTTAGGTTTTGAGTCATTATGTAACAGGTTTTGAGTTCATAGAGATTTAATGTTGTATAACAGTACTAACATTTGAGTTGAAATGAAAATTCGAGCTCATGTCTCTCCATTGTACATGCATATCTAAACTTTGAATGAAATAACTAAGGGTTGTTTTATCCATCTCTTTGTTGTAGTGTGTATGATTCTATTTTAGCTTTAATTCAAGGAATTAATCAAAATGCTTGAATGGGATTATAGGCGGATATGTGTTGTATGAGGATATGATAAGTAGTCCTGGGTTAGAATGCACACTAATGAAATTGTAATGCAATATTGTCAAGGATCTTATATGTGATGTATTAAATCTATTATAAACCTTTAGATGCTTATGAATTTGACTCTTCTAATGGATATATGGCATTGATCTAAGTTGTAATTATTTGTAGTTCAGTATTTGTTTGTCTTTGCCTAGAGCTTGCTACAAATTGCAAATCATTGACTATCTTATACAATGGATTGTGTTTAGTTATCTCACACTCTAGATAGTTGATATTGTCTATGAACAACCAATTCTAGTTGATATTATCTTATCATGTTGAGCTATTAAGTGAGATCAACTACTATTGTTAATGTTTATAATAATGGTGCAGAGGTTGTAAACACAATAAGGGATCACCCTCCCAGGTCTTGCAGAGCCTGAAGTATATGAGGATTTTAAAGTCCTCATCAGTTGGTTAAGGTCCTTCGAGTTGCCTTCGATTGGAATTGGAAATTCCATAGGTATATTAGAAGACAAACCTGGTTACATTGTAAAAATAACCATCATACACGTCAACCACTGAACAACCACCTCTACAACTAATTTTTTAATCTTTTATGATCACATGAAACATAAAACACACTAATTTCAATGTTGTTAATATCACTATTGAAATGTTCTAATTTTTTGACCTTTCAAACATTAAAAAGTACATCATTAAATTAATTATGTAATAGCATAAAAATTAAAAACATCATGAATTAATTATGTAACTACATAAGTAAAATATCATTCTATCAAGAAATTAATATCAAATAGATAATATAATCACATAACTTATACATTTCAATGTCATTGATCTTCTTCTTCATCCAATTCTTTATTTGTATCATCTGATCCAGATTCGACATTGTAAGGATTAGTCATATCATCATCATCATCATCGATATCAGTTTCGATAATGTCATTATCCACACGAATTTCATCTTCATGAACATTAATTCCTACATCATCATCATCTAGTTCCTCCTCTTTGACATCTTCATCAGGGACATCATCAACTAACCGGTGATCCTGATCATCATCTACATCATCTTCTAGTTCTTTGGTATCTTCTTCTTCCACCACATTATAATTTATTGGCCTTCCTCTTGGATCATGTCTAACAACAAATAACTAACCTGGTTTACCTGGAACGTCTGAGTAAAATACCTGCTCACACTGGCTTGGAAGAACATATGGCTCATTTCCAGCTCGCTCGATCAACCTTGTATTAACCATGGTAAATCCATTATCATGTTCAATAATAGTTCTCTCAAGATCATTTTCATTCAATCATAGCCTGTACCATAGGACGACGAACAAAATTAATCTGAAGGACTTAAAGTAACACTCAAGTATATCATCCAAAATCCCATAGTATCAATTTTATGAGACTTTTGGATGTATGCCACTTCTAGATGAAACATTAGTCACCTAAAATACTACAATTATACCAGAATCACAAGTTTTCTTCATGTCATCCAATATTTTGATTCAAAATTTACAACCATTGAACCACATAGCCTTGTGGTGTTTCATCTGCAATATGTCAAACATGTAAAAATTATTGCAATATCATCAGTTGATAAACATATTTATTTTTAGCCGAATGTATGCAAAGAAAACAATCTCAAGATATATATACATCAATATACTTGAAAATAATTAAATAATATGGGTGATTAATATATTTACACGTACCTGTTTATCTCTTAAACCATATGCTAAATCAATTTCCCTTTGTGTAACATTGGAATCTCCATTACGATGAGCTTCTTTAACCAATGAAGCCACACCTTCCCATGTTAATGCATGACTACATTGTTGACATCGTTCAATCCATACTGTCATCTAATCAAGATTGTTGGTGATGTACAAATGTAGTGCATCCCACTCTCGACCAACTGTACCAAAATAAATTGAAATTCACAAACGACATATAATTAGTTAAATACCACAATATACGACCTTAATTTATAATTGATGTATATTGAAGATTAAAAATTAAATAAGTACAATATAAATAAAAACCATATGTAAAATGAATTCCAGTTAATCTCCATGACCATCTTAAAATTACCTCTCACTTTCCTCAATCTACCTTTCCCCAATAGGTACTCCCCTTCGAATTTGTTAATGGAGTTGGGATCCCAAATGTGATCTAAAGGGATCTTTGCTCAAAACTTAGGAAGATATTCACTAATGTACACCATGGTCTAGTATACCATATATCCCTTCATCATAGAACCCTCAGGATGTTCTCTTTGTCTAACTAAAGCCTTCAAAAATTTCAAGTGCCTCTCACCATCCACATTGACCTTGTGTGTACAGGTCCACACAATTCAATCTCCTCAACTTGGTGTATGAGGTAGTGTTCTTGTGCATTGAAAAATGTTGAAGGTAGACACTTTTGCATTTCACACATTAGACGAGGAATTTTTCTCTTCCAATAATTCATATCTTCTTTATGGATTTATTTAGATGATAGCCATCTACAAGTGATTCAAGGCACAAATATATTAACGATATTTAACAAAAATATACAGTATATTACATGACAAGTAAAACAAATAGAAATTATAAGATGTATATAGTGAATTGAACAAATCTCACTACTTACCTCATGTATTTTCCAAGATCATCTATAACTTGTTTAACATTGTTGTCAAAGTTGTCTAGGAGAGATAGAGGTAAAACGTACTACAAAAATTATAAAATGATCTTTTCATTAATTTTCCAAAAGTAGTAAACACAATACACTGAAAAGTACATGCATTATACAAGTGTCTATAATATACAAGAATAATTACCTTAATGAAGGTATGCTAATCATGTGTTTTCATCCCTAATCCAAATTCACCTTTCTTTGTTATTATATTGTTTATGTTCACAACAAATCCTATGGGAAATTGAATTTTTTGTATGACTTATTTTATAGCATTGCTTTGCTGCTATGTTAATAACCAAGGAAGGGCACTTATATTAATTTGGTCTCCATGACTATTTAATTGAATGACATTTTTCATTGCATGATTGGCTTCCTGAATGTCACTACAAATTTTGACAATTTTTTCTTTGTCATGCCTTCCATCCAATATTTTCCATAACATTTTTGTTATATTCTTTCCCATATGCATTGTATCAAACAAATGCACAATTTGTAGCTGCTCATAGTAGGGCAACCTACTAAATTTTCTAGGATAATTTTTCAATCCCTGTGGAAGTTGGCCATTAATGCCTTGATGACCTTCATTAAGCATATAAGTTAAACAAATTAACAACGACAATCATTTTCAGTTACAACATGAGTAAACACAACACAATATAAATATAAATTCAAAACATATCATATATGATAGATAAACAATTTGATCCGATGTATAACCTTGATGATTAATTTTATTATATTCCAACTTCCATAGGCGAGGTGACATTCTTTGTGGTTTTGATGTAGTCTCCTCTTTCCCATTGAAAAGATGTTTTTCAGTAGTTCGATACTTATGATTTCTATAGAGGAAGTGCCTATATTCATCAAACACCTGCTTTCCTAAACTTGTTGAACAATGAGATTTCATCTTTGGACCACAAATTATTCATGCAAATTTTTCCCTTTGTTTGAAGACCTGCAAGATGATATATAATTGGATTAAATATGTCAATTTTTATAATTATATATAATTAATAGATTATTTTAAAAACATTCATGATATCTACTTCATCAAATTAAATATTGTTAAATTCATGATATCTACTTCATCAAATTAAATATTGTTAAAGTCTTGGGTCGAGCGTTATACATACCACAAAAATATGTTATTACAGGGCATCTTGAATTGTCCATACAAGCATTGCATGGAATTGAAATTGTCTTTGTCCTATTGGTCTAGAGACGTCATACATAGTGACGCCATTCCATAGCTTTAGTAACTTGTCGATAAGAGGCTCGATATATACATTCATATCTTTAACTTGGTACTTACCTAGTTGAATGAACATAAACATTACATAATTATTATAACCATTTTACTGCAATATATATAAATTAATGTACATGACTGTTGAATGAAAAAAATATAAGTCATTATGCAACAAATAAGACAAATGAGATGCTACTACATTAAAAGAAATTGATGTAAAAATGCCTAGAACAATCATTGACAACATTATGTGCTCCCGCTTTATTGACATCCATGGAGGAATGTTATTGTTGATAACAAAAATAGGCCACACTGAGTAAATAGATCTCAGCTCTCCAAATGGATTAACACCGTCCACTCCCAATGAAAGCCTAAGATTACAAGGTTATTCTTTAAAGTGTGGCCATTTTTCCTCCATGTCCTTAAATGCAGAACCATCTATAGGCATTCGAAGAATGTCATCTCCACTTCTATTTCGTGCATGGTAATCCATCAATTGTGCTAAACTTTCACACCTAAATAATTGTTGCATACGTGGAATAATGAGAATATAATGAAGAACCTTGCGAGGCACCTTTTTTGTTAGTTGATTTGTTTGATATCTACTGATATGACATTTCGAGCATTTTGTTGCAAATTCCTATTGTTTATGATATATAATATGATCATTGGGACATACATCTATTGCTTGATACTCCATTCTGATATCTTTCATAATGGCACATAAATCTCGATATGAGCGAGGTAAAATATTTGATGGTGGTAACAAAACAAAAAATAATTTGTTAATATAAAGAATATTAATGGTACATATTTCATCCTTTATTTACTAGTGATGAACTAACAACAATTAAAATAGATGAAAAAAGATGGAATATATGACATACCTTAATATTTGTGAGATTTCTATGTTTGATAAACCATTCATAACCTTCAAGTTCAATAACAACAATACAATAGAGAGAAGAGTTGTTTGAGCCTTCATAAAAGGGGCTGTTATGCCTTAATCAAGTACAGGTAAATCATGAACATCATCAAAGTCATATTGATCATCATGATCAGCTCTGCCACTAAATGTGGCATGGATCAATATATTTGTACCATCATCTTCAACTGTGTTTTCTGGCGCATGATCATCTTCTTCCATAGGATCATTAACTTCATCTTTGATATCCACACCTCCATGTTCGTCCGCTTGCAAAACCACATTCTCCGGCCCGTGATAATCCATATCATTTTCCCTAGGGCACCCCACCTTTATAATAATGATAGACACAAATAAACCATGATCATGATCAAGTGATTATTTATATATATAATGTTAAAACAATATAAACACATATAATGAACAACTTACCAATGGACGATAATCATGCCCCCTTCAATGTGACCATGCTGCCTACAATGTTTCTCAGTTTTTGTGATTAAAATTCATCTCGTCTTTAAGCCCTTGCAATTATTGCAAGCACAATAACATTTCTCATCACCCTTCTTTTCAATCTAGCCCACAATCTATCAAGTGTCTCTTCATTTTGTTCTGGACTAATATTATCTGACATGATTTTTCTTTACCAAGCTTGACTATTTAGATCTTCAAAAAATATCAAACTCACACTCCAATAATTTTTATTCATAGACAAGTAACATAATCTAATAATTCTGATATTTTACACCAAAAAAATTTGGTATGCAACCACCCCTGCAAAAGAGAAGATAGTCTGAAGTTAATGACACCAAAAAACACTTTACAATGCTAATTCCAAAACTTATTAAATTCTGATTTTACTATGATTTCCAACCATTAAGACTCCTAAAATTAGAATATTGAACTTGATCACAAAATTCCTACAACAATGGAGGTAGCGAGCTACTAAGAGCAAGTTACCCATTCCTAAGGAGCAACAAGTCAGAATCATCATTGCTAATGTCAATACAGATTTATCCTTTTAGTTAAAGATGCAATGTGTCACTTATTATGACGAGCTTATCCCTAGGGCCCTCAACATTGAAAGAGCCCTAATAAAAAACAACAGAAGCATTGGTAAGAGCATGATTAGGGTACAAACCCTAGGCCTCCATAAAAACATAAACAATAACTATAGCGGATTAATGAGGTTGCAATACCAGAAAGATTGAGACATTGTAGGTAATAACAAAATCTTGCAATCTAAAGATTGTAGCCAATAACAAGCACACTATATAGCTTAGTGACATTTGTAAATGCAGTCTATGGTAAGAAGAATGACTGTCACTTGAGATGTGACAGTCAAAATAAGGCTAAGCAGTGACAAGATAATAAAGCTCAAACCTTGCATAGTAAAGTGGAGATTTTAACAGTGAGTTTTCTTACCCCCTTGCTGACCTTAAGGGTTTTTCAAATGCTTTTGGTAGTGTTAGACAAAGCAAATGCAATCAAGTAATGACTGTCCAAATGAAGTAACAGTGGTAATCATAGGTTCAATGTTTCTTCTTAGCCATTAATATTATATAATGGAGGTAGTGGATTGCATGTTTGAGTAATGTTTTGAGACTCGCAAAGATGGGAGAATGAGTGAGATAATACCTTGTGGACAATGAAGTAGTGTCAATAAGGTTGAAGGATCTTAAAATTTTAATACCATGAAACAATGGAGTCCCACATGGTAGTAAGCGAGTTCTATGGGGCATAGTTTGATTTTATAGAAGGATGCTCATGAAAGGAATCTTCAAGTGATAGTGAGTGGCTGTTTGAGATTAGGTTGAGGTGCAATACCTAGTCTTAAGAATGTAGTAAAGCAATAAATGTGCAAGAAAAAATTGAATCATACACAACAAACAATTCACAATGTTATCTTCCATAATGCCTTGAGTTTGAAGACAAAAATCTCATTGTATCTTCATGATGAAAGTGGTGACCTTAATGGTCAATCACTGGCAACCATGATTTTAAAACATGCTATTGTGCTTATGGAGGCAACATTTTAAGCAAGGCAGTGAGTGGTGGTTTGGAACAATGGTAGTTATGAAGGACTTGCTTTATATGCATACTATACAGTCTAGCTTAAGATAGCATTCTTAGAAGAGATTGAAGGTGGATTATGGAACTCAAGGGTTACCATGAAAAGGATTAAAGAAAAGACTGAGATCTATTTAAAAGCCACGGTCATGAAGATATTAAAGATTTTACATGCAAAACCCTAGTAGCTAGAGTAATGAATACATTTCCAAAGAGGATGGTGTGTTGGGGAAAATTTAGGAGATCTCCACATTATCTAATTATAGGGAGATACATCATTTATTTATTTTTTTAATTAAAAGAAATAATTCTAAACCCTATATAGGATACATTGATACTTCAAAAGCCTCTGAAGGAATTTGAGATTATGCAAATATATGTCAAGTAGCATTCATAAGGTTTAGAAAATATTGATCACTCTCTAGAATAGCCCATTAAACATGGGTTGTGCTTGAATGCACTACATAATTGATATAACACAACCATTCTGCATATCTTGACTAGAGTTATAGGCTCTTTATTACAACAAGAGGTAATCACTCTTCGATCATGCTATAATTACATCCTAACCTATTAAACTTGAGACAACCTGAATGCACCCAATGATGATTGACACCTACATTATACAACCTATATTAACTACATTATATGAGTGCCTCCATTTCTATCACAACATAGCCACATTAAACTTGGGTCACACATGAATGCATCATGTATTTGTTAGAGCACAACTATGCCACATGACCAATAGAGTTATGGATCACCTAATTATAGTCACAAGAATTTGTTCCTTGGTTGTGATCTTATGGTGATTCCACACAACAAAATCTGGACTTGAAATTCTCAAAACCCTTAACCTCTAAAAATGAAATCTGATGAGATGTTGCTTTAAAATATGATTTTCAAACCTGGAACTACAAATATGACTTCACAACTGAATTATGCAAAAAGATAATAACTACCCTCAACCTGGCGATATCTTCTTGAATTTTTTCTATTTTCCCAAGAAATCATCCTTGTTCTCCACAGTGTCTCAAGTATAGCAAAACATTGTGCAATAAATCAGGCGTGAACTCACTTTTCTTTATGTCGGCCACAATTTTTTTTTTTAATTTTTCATGTTTGTCAAAAATTTGACGAAAATGATAGCCGACATTTCGACGAACCCTAGGTTCGTCGAAATTTTGACGAATGTCGGGGATAAACTTTCAAAAAATTGGAAATTACACATCAAATTTTACAAGCACCTGACAAACATCGAATTTTACATATTTCGTCTAACAGTTTCATCGGATTTTGCAGTCAAATGTATTAGTGAATATTTTTTAACATCATGAGTGGTGTTTATGATGAAAAAGAAACCTTGAAGGCTATCCAAGGAGGTTAATGTTTTGGATATATGTTGGTGTAATTTTTAATCGATAATATTAACTACATGGATGGCTACTAGCATTTGTTATATTATGAGTATACTAGATAAATGTTCAATGGTGAGAAATTTTTTCTAAGTATTTAGATGTTTGATTCATGGAAGGAATGTCTCTAATGTGTGCTTATAGTTGAATTTTTTTATTCTTTCATCAAGAAAGTAAATTAATTAGTAGGTTAAAAGATTTATGTGTATTGCTATATTGAGGTTATGTCCTTGAACCTTAGGGACTTCTAAGAGGAATTCTAAGCTAAGGGGAGTGGGATGTAAGGCCCCTCCTTTTTGTATGATAGTTACAAGTACTTTAATTGCACAATTGGTAAATTTCCTTTTAGCGATAATTACTTGAGTTAAATGAATGAACTATACAACTTAGAAGTAATGAGGAACATGTGATGTGCATGGTTTTGATACCTAATTAAGGTGTTAGTATGTGGTCAGTATCATAGGATGTTTATATGATTATTTGGTACCATACATATATCTCTTGAGACTTCATCATGTAAAGTGATCGCCATATTTGTGAATCTTATTAATGTACCTTGTATCTGCATTTCATGAAATTGGTTGCACATCATGTAATTGAAATATATAGGATAGTCCCATTGAAAAGGGTGGAACATGGATAAATATTAACCTAAGATGATTATTAAACCCCTATATGATTTTTTTTCTTGAAATTATGTAGGAAATGAAGGTAGTCTATAGATTATTATTACGATGGTTGAATTAGTAATTTTTTGTATTCTTGCATGTTGACGAGAAAAAAGTCAACCTCTTCATAATATTCATCATGCTATTGTGGTGAAAATTCTTTGAGCTTATTAAAGTAGTTATTATGAATGTCACTTCTAATATATTGTTCTCTCTATAGCTATCTAGAGTATTTTGTGTTGATTGACTAACTAGTTGTGAATTTAAATATTATGGAGAAGAGGGTTAACTAGAGAAAATTTGTGTATAGTGATGTTATGGTTGACTAAGGGATAGTTATGTAAATTATCATTTTATTTGTTAATAGATTTAACTACATGTTAGTGGCTAGTTTTAGAAATAGAAGTGTAATTTTATCGGAAGAATGTTATTATAGATATTTGAGTGACTTTTAATATGTTTTTTATTAATTAAGTAGGGTTAGGGCCCTAATCCCTTACAAAATAGAAAAAAATTCTAGATCAAATAGTAGTTGAACCAAAATAGAAAAAAATAAAGGAGACAACAAAAGGAAATAGCACAATGTCTCCTTACCCCAAGCAAGAAAGAACAAACATCAACTAAAAATCATGGGGATATTGCTAATAACCTTAACCAACTACCAGTACAAAATTTCAAAACCATAATATTTTTAACCCAAATACTATCAAAATAAGGATAGACCAGTCATGAAATAGATAGCACATTATCAAAATAATAGAGATTAAAAGTTTATAGTTAAATTTTAGGCTTAGAAATCCAATAACAGTCTTAAAGCAATGAAGGAAACCAAAAAAAGTAGTGCACCAAAGATGCATCCACAACAAAGAAACAAGTCCCAAAAAAAAAAGGAGATTAGGAGTCCACAATGAGACTCTGAGTCTTCTTAAGGTCTTCCACTATTTTTTCCATGTTGTCCTTTATCTCCAACATCCCATACCGATCAACTTCTACCTTCTTCCTTTCTTCTTTTGTTGCTTTCTAACTTTCCCTACCTCAATATGGTACCCATTATAGCCCTTTTCATAACTGTGTCCATGACTCTGCACATGTTCTTGATTGCCACCTCTATAGTACGTAACCTATTGGACTTTTCATTTTTCTCCAACATTATTTCAATTTTCTCAACCCTCTTCGTGAGCATATCAATTTTTTTCTTTGTCATTTTGGTCCCTTTCTCTTTTGGACTCTCTGAATTAAGAGAGGCGTTGTTAAGAGTATCCATAGCATCCAAAACTATCAAGCTATCATTTCTAGTCTCCTCCTCTGCAATTCCAGGGTCTAACCCTTCATCTTTTCCAAGCTCCTCCTCTTGTCAATTACTGTCTTCTTCCTCTTCTTGGCTAGTGTCCTCTTTATCATCAAACTTTGAATCATCTTCATTCTCAAAGAATTCCATTTCCCCAAGGCTATTGAGGACATATTCCTCAGAGGAGGAGACTTCTTTCTCCTCCCTAACCATATTTTTTCCTTTTTTATCCTCAAGCTCAGGAGGGGCCTCACACACCCTTTCAACAAAAATTTTGCTTTTCTTACCTGTCTCTAGAACCTTAGAAGCAACTAAAGGCAGGTAGGTTGACCTATGACCGCTAGGGGGGTAAATTCATTTTTAGGTATAATATCTTTATCATCAGGAATTGTAATGGTGGGGGTTTTAGGGAATGGATCTTTTATCACCACCTTCCTTTTCTTTATTAGTCGTGAAGAAAATGGTGATGAGCTACTTTTTTTAGGAGTAATTTTTAGGAGTTCCATCCAAGATGGGTCATCTTTTGTGGGGGCAAGATTCTTATGATTTTTTATTTTATGTTCTTTATCAGGAGACTGGGGTCGACTTTTAAGCAATTCAATTTTGACAAAGCTTTTTGGGCAATGAGGATTCTCAAGCAAAGTGTGGACTAAATTCTTCTGCGGGGTGGTGGAAAGAATTTATTTGCAATTAATCCTAATTAAACCTTGATGCAAAGGTGGGTTTTCCCCATTTTCCATACTCTGCTAAAGTGATGAAATGAGGATGAAGGGTATATTGATTTTCTTAAAGTGGAGAATATGGTTCAAGATTGGAAAATGATACCCATGAATAGATTGAAATCTACCCTTGAGAGTGAAATATTTCATGACAAAGAGACTTACATTGTGGTATGGAGTCGACATCTTCACCCTTGAGTAGCCATTCTGGAACCTCTGAGCTTTTTCCTTGGCCTTGAAATTTTTTTCAATATATGTCTAGTAGTTACCCATTGCTTTTTTGGAAAAAAAATTTCCTTTGTATCAAAGACCAAAAGCTTGAGCAATAAGTTTTATGTCTACAGTGAAATGAAGCCCTTCTATATTTTCCTCTCCATCGCTCCAAGAATTTGAAAATTTGTAACTTAGATCTTCATTGTAACCCTCCATTGCTTTAAATAATGGAGTGAGTCTCGCACATTCAAAGAGACCCCATAGCTCAGCATTTTGTCTCAGAGCATCACAATTTCTTGACATAGATCTCTTTTTGGAGCCTCCCATAATCTCTTCACTAGTTAAATTATCTTTGTGTAGAAGCAAGCAGTCCACCTTTAGACCTTTCTCATCTAAAACCGAGATCACTGGTAAGGTGAATTTTTTGGAATTGAGGGTAACATTAGAACTTTGCATTTGGAATGGCCAAGGTTCAAACCAGCAGGTTAAAGTAGTTATTTTAAGTAATTTGAGTTGATCATGTAAGATGTTAACTCGTGCATATCATTCCATCCTTTATTGGGAATGATAACACCCCAACCATTAAGAGGCATAATTAAGCCATTTGACTCACACACAAAACTATCAACCTCAACCGATATGGAAATGTCATATTTCCCATCATTCAAAATATTTTTGATGGGGATTTTGGTAGGTAGAATCATGATTTAAAAATTTTTAAACTGCCTTCCTTTATTAACCAAGCACAAGGCCTTAATAAGATTTCCTTTTGTCTTATTAGACTTATACTCTGAAAGGTTTTTCCTGCTAGGACAATCATTAGGGACCTTCATTTCCCTACCCACCATTACACCCACAACCATTATGAGCAACATAGCAATTAACAAATTAGCTCTATCTTGATACCTCATTGAAAAATTAAATAAAGGACCCACCATTGAAGCTAATTGCTATCATACCCATTTGGCTCATATAAGGAGCCAAGTTTTTCTTTTAATATAGTCTTCTTGATAGGACTTGGAAATTTTCAATAATCCTAGTATATCCATTATGATTGTCTTAGAATAGCATTTTCCATGGCATCAACATCCATGTTTCCTTCCCTATACACATGGCCAATTTTATACTATTGGAAGGATTTTAACGTTCTCTTAAAATTTTAATATGTTTGTTAGTTTACTCAAACCTATTGAATTTAAAATATTATGTGTAAAAATTAGCATTATAAATTACTAATATTCAGTGATAAGAATTTTTTGTTTAAACACTCGAATTTGAGTGACAATCATTCTAGCAATGCATAATAAGCATGATCGAGGTAAGAAAACTTAATTAATTTAATTATTATCCAATTGATAATTTGATTTAAAATATCTAAATAAAATTGTTATTTTCTTTTTTTATGGGGAATTGACAATGGTGAAAGGGTGTAGGATTATAAATAGTCAAAGAATGGAAGGCAAGAGAATCACCAGGACCCTAGTTATCCCCACTTCACAATGTGAAGTTATGTTCTAATGATGTGATTGTTGAGCTATGTATTATGTCTTGTATGGTCCAATGATTATTTTAAATTTATGATAAAAAGGGGAATTAGGTCAATTTTAAAATCCCTACCCAAGTTTCTAGGGTTGGGGCTTTAAGGGAGGAGATAAAAAGGGAAGATGGGATTTTAATTTAAAAAAGAGGAGACTATTGGAAAAAGGATGGGAGAAGTTGGAGAGATGGAGGAGTCTCCTTAGCTATGATGCAAGGAAATAAGTAGGAACCTCGTGTCTTAAAATTTTTGTTGTTATTGAACTATTTTCCTTAAAACCCATTTTCATTCTTGCTACAATTTTTTTGCCGTGGTTGCTAAAATTTTCTGCTAGTTGTTGTTGCAATTCCTATTGTTGTTACTGCAAATATAGGTGGGAAAAACTTCATGTGAAGGTGTAATAAAGTAAATATTTTTTTGGAAATTAATGTGGTAGGAATATGGAGGTTTCCTTGTGACATTGGTATTCTATTCCATGTGTTGGTTGATCCTCCTTGAGATAAGACCCACTAGTGAATCTATGTTGTGGTGTGAGAAACCTGTTGGACTATCCTCCTTGTAATCCTTGGTTGCATAAATTTGATGTGAGGGACCTTGGTGATTACTCTTGGCTCAGGGGTTGGATAGAGCCTTTATGGCTTAATGATGCCAATATGGAAAGGTAGAGAGCTTTTCCTTCCCATTGGTTGGTTTGAGTTTCAATTTTGCTAACTGTAGCTAGAAATTCCTCACCATCTGCTCAACTTTTGGATTTTTTATAAACAATACTGTGTGTTAGACAAAGAAATAGCTATCTATGTCTACTGGAAGAAAAATACAAGAAAATTGTAATATTTATGTGATTAAAATATTGAGAACTATATGAAAATGTATATATTTTATTTCATGGGGTTCTAGAATATTTAAACAAAGTATTTTATTAATACTTGCAAGAAAAATGAAACTATATTGAAAGTATAAATTGGTCTCAAATTGTGGGTGAGTTTAGATCCTACAATCTATATTTTTATTAGGACTTTAGATATTATGTATTCAATTTTATATTCCTAATTTCCTTAGTATCTATTGAGGGTGAGTTTATCTCTTGACATTTATTTTGTTAAATCATATTTAATATGTTAAGCATAGATATAAGAATGTGTTGAATCATATTTATTTGGTTGAGTCCAAAACTCTTCGTTAGAATTAAGACCTTCAAATGAACCAAGATTAAAAGCTATTAGCATTACTTTTTGGAATGGTGTGTGAGAAAAATCCTTCCCTATTCTATAATCTAGGCTATACACTTGCTCTTTCTTCTTTCCTTTTTGTTTTTGCGAGAAAACTATAAATAAAAACCCATTAGATTATAATGATTCTAAATAGAGACAAAAGTAGTTTTGAGTGCTTTTATGAAAATAGATTGTTTGGAAAAAGGGATTAAAGCAACAAAACCCCATAAAGGGTCTTGTTAGATGAAAAAGCAAACTAAGAGGGGGATGAATCAATTGGATACCTTAAACATTCAATCCCTCAATATATTTTCAAACCCTTATCAACCATTAAACCCTTATTAAGCATTAACAGATTATAAAAATTATAAACAATAATGAAAACACAACAAACACATAAGAACACTAGATTTATGTGGAAAACCCAAAAAAGGAAAAACCATAGTGAGGATTAGCTCACAATATAAAGTAATAGCAACACTGAATATAATAAGCTCACTACCAAAGGGCTCACTACCCAAAAGAAATAAAGGCTCGCTTCCAAAGGACTCACTATCCAAAATAATGAAGAAGAAGGGGTGGCTCACTGCTAATTTGAACTGGTAAAAATGCATCTCTTATGCCAAAGATACAGTTCCACTGAAGCACAAACAACTCATTCAATAGACTAAAATGTAGGTACCTTTTGCTCACTACATCTTGGAGTCATAGGCATTCATGCTCACACTTAGATCACCACACTTGATCACTTTCACATCTTTTACATCATACACACTCTCCCTACCAATTCACACAACAACTCACCTTATATTTATACCATTTGTGACCTAAAACAATCTGAATTAGGTCAGCCTTAAGGAAATGTATGCACCTCAACCATGCAACATCAAATAGGTCAGCACCAAACACTTCCAAGGAGTAAAGGGGCATGTGTAGGATCATCATGGAAAAAACACACCCTTAAGTGGGGAAAAAATCAGAAAAATTAGAGTTAGGCAACTTGACGTAAAAATTTGAATAAGTTATCTATATTATTTCAAAAATATGTAAGAATAGAATCTATATCAAATTGAATTTAGTTTCTAAACTACTAGGTTTATTTATTTTTTTTAAATCTATTTGGTGAAAATTTGAAATTTCAATGTAGTAGTACTTAAATTTTAGGGAAAAAATAAGAAGTAGGTGTCTGTCTGACCACCTTAACCACAATAAAATGATAATATTTTTTAATAATATTTTAGATATAATTAGAGGACTTCTGTCCCAATGTGATGCATATTTTTTTGTAATTTTTTTCCAAGTAAATAATTAATTATGATTTTTTTATTACAACCTTTAAAAAATATAAAAACTTGTATGTCTGACCAACTTAACTTGGTCAAAACCTCATGAAATTCAATTATTATTTTTTTAATCCTATAGTATGTGAAGCATAGAATGTTACACATGTTTTAGATTCAAAAAATGTGATATCGTTTGAAAGCTATAAATGTTTTCCAATCAGCCTATCAATCAGGACTTTAGTCGTAATTCAAATAGAAAATGAATAATAATTATTTATTAAATTCAAAGTAAAGAATAATTTATATTGGTGGAAATCTGAGAATCTCGTTTAAAAACCCTTTTCATTTCATCAATTTTGGGTAAAAAAGTCATCAGCCACATACCCTACACATACCCATTGTATCGCCACTTTTTGGCCCATCATGATCCTACACATACCCAAAGAAGTGAAGGAAAACCACACCACAACTTGATTGGGACCCAAATCTACATCAACACACTTCTCAACACTTCCTCAAACAACAATCATCCTCCATGATTAGCGCTAACATGCCAAGTCAACCAAACCTATAGTAATTCCCTTAACAATTAATTTCATGCTTAACCAAGTACAAAAAAACTTTTTAGACCACATAAAAACACTCCAAAATATTCATAGAACATCTCAAAATATTTTTAAACTCTTCCACAACCACCTAAAACTAATAATACCAACATTTTGTGTATCCAAACACACTAGCACAGACATACAACACACCAAACAACCTTGCGGAACACTATAACACCTGAAACTTCAAGGAAAGGTAGGTATAGACAATATCAGAACATTCCCAAATCTGCAAGACAATAACCTTCACTGTGGAGAAATGTGGAGTAGTCTCATTTCTCTTAGACACGTTGTTTCACCATACAAACATACTTCCAAACACAACTTTCACTACAAAGCAATCCAAAACCTGAAACTCTAGATACATAACCTTTCAACACCACTGATCATCATATCCAAACCACAAAGGAATATCTTCAACCATAAATAAATGTGAAGTAGAACACTGAACACCACTCTGTCTCACTAAACTCTCTTTTATTCAAATTTTCTCCAAAGCACTTGGAAACCAAGTGAACCAACTACATCAACAACACTACTAACATCTATGTAATACATTTGCAGAATATGCAACACCTCTCAAAAACTATAACACATCCAACTATTACCACTTTTGCAACTATACTGAAGTAAGACATCAATGACAACACCAACATTGTGTTGACATCAATACCAACAACTCTAGTCTTTCAACACTTCTAATGTTAGAGGTTGACATCATCAATACTAGTAGCATTCCAATACTCTATTCATGTAATGGGTTGACATCAATGACAACACCAAAAAAACTCACAAACAAATCAAGCTTCCAACAATCTCCCCCATTTTCATTGATGGAAACATTGACTTTCTAAAAATCCATTAATAACAAAAGAAACCAACAACAACTCTACAACAAGTAGCACTCCCCTTGACTGGGACATCTCTCACTCTTCATATTCTCTTTCTCTTTCTCCTGAACACTCTCTCCCCCTTCACATGGTCTTCATACCATATTCTCTTTTGCACTATGGTTTTTCAATCAACTCTCTCCCCCTTTGACATCAATGGAAAAGGGCCATAGATTCATCCAACCTTATTTCCTGTATTGAACTCTTTTTCTCTCCTCCTTTGAAAACATTCAAAGGGCAACACCTGGGTGATCCCACAAAATTGGTTTACAATTCTGTTGAGGAAGGAAACTCGCCAAATTGCTCCCATGAAGAATTTTTTGGATTTTTAAGGGTTTTCTTGAAGGGAGGGATCACTCGAACCCCCCCTTCAATCAAACCCTTTTTGATGATGTCATCCATTTTGGTGCCATTTTTTAAGGAAAAATCCAAAACAAGGGGGGTTTGAGCAAACCCCCCTTCGCTCAAAGGGGTCAAGGGGGGTTCGCTCGAACCCCCCCTTTTTTTCCCTTCTCCCCCTCTTCTACCAAATCTCTGCAAATTTTTTCCTTTCGAAACTTAGGTTGAGGAGGAAAATGGAGGAGACTTCATAGACCTAATTGGATGATGGTAGTCCTCGGAACAAGCTATCCATTGAATATAATTTTAATATGTTTTTGTTTTATTGTTTTTTTTTTAGTTTGATTAAACATAGGTTTTTCACTAAAAATCAAGCTCACCATTCTGCACGTGGAAAAATAGCAGATTATGAAAAAAAGGTTGAAAAATATTAGTGCACTAAAAATTGATGTCCTTGATCTAACAAAAAATAAAATTGAATTTCAATGCATACAAAAAAAGTTGTGTTAGCAAGTAAATGATGTCTAAATTGTAACTGCTTTGACTTCAAAACTTAATTAGGAAAAAAATATTCAATGAAATGCTATGAAACCAATTCCAAGCACTAGATATCGTTGTTACAAATCTAAATTCAAACAAAAAAAATTTATCCTCCATAGAAAAAATTTATGTGTTAGCAAATACACATCACTCTTTAAAAATCATGTTTACTGTTAAAAACTAGTTTTCAAAGGAGATGGAAAAGGAAATTCAATCTAATTCAAATATATATATATATATTTAGAATCTACAAACAAAATGTCACAAATCACTAGTTTTCATCATCTTCAAATTCCTCACAGTTTAGCCGCTATAGGTGGTCAAAAGTGAAGATTTAGTTAAGAAAATTTAGTTCAATGTCCAGTTTGGCCAAAAATTGTAAACCAGTATTATGGGATCACCCACCTACACATATGCATAGGATTTTTCTCATTTTTTTCCTTTTGACATCTACATACTACACTCTCTCTTTACTTTTCTACACTCTCCCCCTTAAAGGAATAAAATATGATCCATCTCACTTCACCAATCAATAATACTACTACTTACTCCCCCTAAAAGGTAGCCTTCATCAATTTGGAACAAAAAGAATAAATCTTGAGTTGCTCCATCGAAATGATGCACATTCTTATGCATCTAGTTGAAAGAAGGGGCAATAAACCCTAATTTCTATCAGCGATACTCAAATGTATCTTTAGGAAGAGCCTTCATGGAAATATCTGCAACTTGATCCTTTGTAGGTACATACTCCAACTTTACTTCATTTTTTGCAACCTTCTCTCTTAGAAAGTCATAGTAGATTTAGATATGCTTTGTTCTTGAATCCATCACAAAATTCTTCGATATTTTGATAGCACTTGTATTATCATACAAGATAGAAATAGGGTCATTATATGATATTCTAATATCCTTCAATGTTTTCTTCATCCGCAACACTCGTGTGCAAAAAGATGTTGCTGCAATATACTCTACCTCTATAGTAGATAAAGATATTGAATCTTTCTTTTTACTCAACCGTGAAACCAATTTGCTTCCAAGAAAGAAACCACCTCCCCTTGTACTTCTTCTGACATCCACACAACTTGCCCAATCTGCATCTATATAGGAACTTAAAGAGAAATAAATATCCTTTGGATACCATAGACCTAGTACAGAGTGCCCTACAAATATCTAAATATCCTCTTTACTACTACCACATGTGATTCTCTAGGATCTTCTTGAATTCTACCCACAAGACAAACTACATGCATGATATATGATCTAGTAGCAGTTAGATATAGTAGTCCACCAATTATTGATTTGTACTTTCTCTTATCAATCTTAGGAGATTCACCATTCTTGCTCAAATTGCAACCAATAACCATAGGAGTACATACCAATTTAGAGCATTCCATTCCAAATTTCTTTAGCATTTCCATGGCATACATTGATTGTGAAATGAATATTATTCTTTATGTCTAATTGATCTATAGCCCAAGGAAGAAATTCATCTCCCCAAACATTGGCATCTCAAATTCATTTTGTATCTCTTTTGCAAACTTCTTGCACATTACCTCATTTCCTCCAAAAATTATATCATCGACATACACAACCACAATCATAATTTGATCCTTCTCAAATTTAAAGTAAAGATTGTTATTTTTGGTACCTTTATTGAATCCCTACTACAACAAGATCCTATCTAATCTTGCATACCAAGATCTATGAGTTTGCTTGAGACCATACAATTCCTTCTTCAACCTAAAAACCATATTCAAATCATTTGATAATTGAAATCCTTTCAATTGTTCACTGTATACGTGTTCTTCCAACTCACCATTCAAGAATGCAGACTTCACATCCATCTAATAAACCTTGAAATCCTTATGTGTTGTAAAGGCTAAAAAAATCCTAATGGCCTCCATTATTACCACTAGAGAAAATGATCCTCAAAATATATTCCTTTTACTTGCAAGTAGCCCTTGCACACAAGTCTAGCCTTATTTCTAACTTCTCCATTGTCACTTAGCTTGTTTCAGAATACCCATTTAGTACCTATTATATTCTTGTTTGCTAGTCTTGGGACTGATTCTCAAGTCCAATTCTTCTCAATCTACATCAACTCTTCTTCCATAGCTTTGGTCCAATTCTCATCCTTCCATGCCTCAATCATTGTCTTAGGTTCTACTTTGTAAAATAGACATAGATTTACATATTTTTCTATCATAGCAACATTTATTCTTGTCAACACACCTCTTCTCTTATAACCAATGATCTAATCTTTAAAATGATTCTTTTGTACATACTTAGGACTCTCAGTAATCCTTTTTGGGGCTTCTTCCTCTTCAACCTACTTCTCCTATTCCTTTTCTTCTTCTTTTCCTTCCTCTCCATAATAAGACTCATCAAATCCATATCCTTCTATCAGTATTGATCTTCTATGTGGTTCTTCATCTACTTTGACACTTGCACTTTCAACTATCTTCCTCAACCTCTTGTTGTAGCACTGGTAAGCCTTGCTTCTTCTAGAATATACAAGGAATATTCCTTCATTTGATCTTGCATTAAACTTCCCCAAGTTTTCTTCATCTCTTCTGATATAACATTTACTTCCAAACACTCTAAAATATTTAACAGTAGACTTTCTTCCATACCATGTTCATAAGGAGTCTTTGAACTATTTTCTCTTGCTTGTACTTTATTGAGTATGTATATTTCACTATGAATAGCTTATGTCTAATAGACATCTGATATATTTTCTTCCTTCATCATCGTCCTTGCTTCTTGAACTATTTTATTCTTTCTCTCCATCACTTCATTCTACTAAGGAGTTCTAGGAGCTGAAAAATGCCTTTTTATTTCATGGTCTTCACAAAAATTACTAAACTCATTGTAGGTGAATTCTCCACCTATTTTAGACCTTAAGAACTTTATTTTTATATCCATTTCATTCTCAACCATATCTTTAAATGATTTAAACTTTTCTAGATCTTCTGATTTTTCTTTAAGAAAGTTACCTAAGTCATTCTAGAGTATCATGAATCAATAACATGTAATACATGTCACCTTGAAAGTTTCCTATTCTTGTAGGTCCACATAGGTCTTTATGAAACAACTCCAAAGGTCCTATGGTAGAATATTCTTTTATATTGAACCTCTTTCTTGTTTGATTCCCAACTTGCCATTCCTTGCAAACTACATTGATAAGCTTTGTAATTCTTGGAAGATCTCTCACATCTTGACTAGAGTTGATCCTCACTAGACTATAGAAATTGATGTGACACATTCTTTTATACCATAGCCAACTTTTATTGATTTTAGTCATAAATAACTTACCATTAGAACCTTTGAGATGATAAACATTATCATATGTCCTTATTCATGTAGCAACTAGAGTTCCAGAGCTTCCTTTTTCAATTTCACAACCACCATCCTAAAATACAATATTATATACTTGGCTACACATTTATCCTACAATCAGAAGATTATGTCAGAGACCCTTGGCATAAAGAGAATCATATGTATTATTCTTTCCATCAAACTAATTGAACCCTTTCCACAAATCTTAGCAGATGTATCATCACCAAACTTAACAAGACCACCTTCAAACTTCTCAAGTTTAAAAAAATTACTCTTATCACCTATCATATGATTTGAGCATCCATTATCAATTATCCAGTGAGTTTTCTCCTCTCTAGCACAAAAAGCATTCACAATAGTTCCTTTAATGTTGTGACATTTCTGAAGAAATTTCCTTCATACATCTTTTAGATTCAATAGAATTATTTCCAAAATTCAGAGCCATGAACAAGCATTCATCATTTTCATCATCTAGGTAATTAGATTCATCATTAGATATGCTTGCATCTTCTTTAACATAATAACTTCTCTTGAAAAATTTACCTTTATTATCATTATATTTTTCATTTGAAACTCTAGCTAGACATCTTGAAGCATAATGACCTCCTATCTTTTCACAATTGAAACATTTGAAAGGTAACTAATCTCTATATTTTCCAATCCCCTTTTTCAATATCCTAAAAAAATTTACTTCTATCTCATCAAGATCATCTGGATGTGATCCATCATCCTTCTCTATTTTTCTATATTTAAAAGTAGTCTCTTTTCTTGAATCATTTTAACCAAAGCCTCTCAATTAAAAAGTAGTTAAAGCACCAAACAATTGATCTCTAGAATAATGATCTAAATCTTGATCTTCCTTAATAGAAAAAACTTTATGATTATAAGATTTAGGAAGAGTTCTTAATACCTCTTTTACCACCTCATCTTCTTCCAGTTTTCCACCAAGTCCATTGATGGAATTGACAACTTCATCCACTTTATGCATGTAGCTTGTAATATCTTCATCCTTTGACATCCTTAGGGTTTCAAACTTAGTCTTAAATTTTTCATCTTTGCTTACTTGACCTTATCATCTCCTTCATAGACATTTTCCAGCTTCTAGATTTCTTTAGCTGATTTGTGGCTCATAACCTTCACAAGTTCTAAATCAACAAGACCACTCAAAATAACATTCCTTCCTTTTCCATTGTTCTCATATTCATTGATCTCATCATCATTTTTTGAACCATTAGTGGGAATATTATATCCATCTACAATTGAATTCCAAACTCCAAAACCTAGGGAAACAAGGAAACCTTCCATCTTGGTTTTCCATAATGCATAATTCATCTCATCAAACAAGGGAGCCTCCTTCCTGTGTGTCATCTAGATCTACCTCAATCAGTTAAGCTTCTTCCAAGCAACCTTCCTTTGATACCAATTGTTAGATGCACAAGACAACTAAGAGGGGAGTTGAATTAGTTGTATCCCTTAAACATTCAATCCCTCAATATATTTTCAAACCCTTATCAACCATTAAACCCTTATTAAGCATTGATAGAGTGTAAACATGAGAAACAATAATGAAAACAAAACAAACACATAGAAACACTAGATTTACATGGAAAACCCAAGAAGGGAAAAACCATAGTGAGGATTAGCCCATAATATAAAGTAATAGAAACACCAAATATAATAGGCTCATTGTCAGAGGGCTCACTACCAAAGGACTCATTGTCCAAAAGAAAGAAGAAGAAGAAGAAGGGGTGGCTCATTGCTAGTTTGAACTACTAACAATGCATCTCTCGTATGCCAAAGATATAGTTCCACTGAAGCACAAAAAACTAATTCAATAAACTAAAATGTAGACAACTTCTAATCATTGCATCTAGGAGTCATAGGTGTTAAGGCTTGCACTCAGATCACCACACTTGATCATTGTCACATCTTTCTCATCATACACACTCTCTCTACCAATTCACACAACTAATCACCTTGTATTTATACCATATGTAACCTAAAACAATCTTAATTAGGTCAGCCTTAAGGAAACGTATGCACCTCAACCATGCAACATCAAGTAGGTTAGCACCAAACACTTCCAAGGAGTAAAGAAGTGAAGGTAGACCATGCTACAATTTAAATAGGACCCAAATCTACATTGACACATGTTTCAACACTTCCACAAACAACATCATTCTTCGTAATTAGTGCTAACATGCCAGGTCAGCTAAACCTATATTAATGCCCTTAAAAATTAAGTTCATGCTTAACCAAGTCCAAAAACAACTTTTCAAACCACATAACAACACTCTAAAATATTCATACAACATCTCAAAATATTCTAGCATTATCAAAATATTTTGCAACTCTACCACAACCACCTGAAACTGAGAACACCAACATTTTGTGCAGTTGGACACAGTGGCACAAGAATCCAACACACCAAACAACCTTGTAGAACACAAAAACACCTAAAACTTCAAGGAATGGTAGGTAAAGATTGTTGAATAATGAGGTGTTTTCTTAGCTTAATACTATGTAAAACTTTAATATTGCTGATCTAAGTAAGCTCTTTCTTTGTTACATATATTCTTTGTGAGTGATTATCTTGATTAATTAATTTTACTGTTGTACAATGAAGAGAGAAGTTGATAGCAGAACTAGACAGGATATTCGAAAGATTACACAAGATATAACGTGGAGAAACCCTTTTGAGGAAAAAATCCACCAAGAATTATTCTATTATTCAATCTTTGAATTACAATAGCTCCAATTCTTGCTTGAGAATGCTTCTTTTGTCTTTACCAATCTTCTTCACACCTGCAAATAACAATTATGAAAACTCTCTTCAACTTGAATGATATATAGAGACAATATGCAACCTTGTAATCTCCAAATGGTGATAATTACAATTCACAAGCTCAAGCCTTAGAAAAGGTACACCATATTGCTTCAAGTTGAGTTCTACCATGAAGACCAAAGCTTAGAACATGTGCCTTACCTAGTTGGGTGTCCCAAACTAAAGCTACAACTCATCCTTCACTTCGGTGATAATTACAAAGCTCCTCCTCAAAGATGGCACCCAAAAGAGGTTCCCACTTAACAAAGTCTTTAGAAATATCTTATCATGCATTGGAGTTAATTCCAAGAAAGCATCTTGGGAACCCAAGTTAGTTCCAAGTGATTTCTTGTTAACTGAAACATTTACTCAACACCATTCCCAAAGAATGGTCATCCCCTACTAACTGGAGGTAGTCCCTATTATTTTTCATACAACTCAATGTTATTAGCCATGCATTCCAAGTTAACTGAAGTTAACTAACATACAACTAAAACTAACTGAAGACAACTGAACCATAACTAAACTAAACTGAACTAAACTGATCTAAACTAATATGAACTTAACTAAACTGAAGTTCAAGCGTGCAAACATCAAATCCTAACTCCTAGGATCTTTACATGCATTCAGAAGTGTTATCTCTTACTCTAAATATTTAACTGAACTCAAGGTGAGTGTCACGTTACCATGTGTGCACCCACATGTTCCTATTATTTAGGAATAACTACAAATTTCAATTTCATGATTTATTTCATCAAATATTAATCTCATCCTAATCTTAATGTTATTGAACACATACCAAGAACTTAGGAGATACATGAAATAATTAATGTTTAGGATTTGCAATTAAATGGCATCCTATTTCCAACATTCTCCCACTTGACATTATACATTGCAATTATTCTAAACAAGGAATAATAAAACAAGTACAAGACTCAAAGCCAATGGCCTTCTTGCACCAACTAATCAAACCATGCTAACTTCAAATGCAACCTACATAATCATGAAGATTCCAAGAAAATGATTAAAACCAAGAGAGCTTATCTGTATGGTTTCATAAGATAATCTATAACATTAATTAAAATGTCAACTTTCTCAATTAATACCTTCCCATTATCAACCAAACCAAAACCTTTCCCAATTCTCTGTATCCAAACCACCTCTTTGGAGGCATGCTAAACCACTGAGTGTATTAAATTCACATTCAACCAAGGTGTAGGCTCCTCGGTCTTTTCTTGTTGAATTTTTTTTCTTACAAGTAACCATTCCAACAAATGTCTCTTACCACAAGAGAACTCTAGCCTCACCTATTTCTCCAAGTATCCATGAGAACCTGTAACTAACCAATCCATGCCAAACTCCAAATGCAACACAACATTTTCATGAAGTAATCAAACAAATGATTAATGTACCCAATACTTAAGAGAAACACACAAGATAAATGTTAAATCTCCAACCTTGAACATAAACATGACATCCATGATCTAACCATCTCCTCTTAGGAGATCACATGCATCATAAAATTATACATCCTAGTCTCAAGAGAACCATGTAGTATGCCAAAACTCTAATCTAGAATCAAGAGTTAAACCATGACATAATAGCAACCACTCTAAACCAAGAACAAACAATATCCCAAATCACATGAAGATAACCTTACCAATGATGCATCCAAGTCACTGCCAACAACGCCCACTAGACCATGGTACCGAGTTACACATGGCATCGTGACTATCATTCTCTCCATGAAGATTACTCTGAAACATGAAGCAAAGATTTATCACAAACAATATTAGCTGAAATAACCAATGCATCATTACTATTATCTGAGGACTCCTCTGTAGAAGAATCAAAACTCTCTTTCTTGTTCTTACGATCCTTCTTCACATGTCCTAGTTTCCCACAGTTCCAACACTTTACCTTACTTCATCCTTCTGACTTACCCTTCCCTTCCTTGTTTCCCTTAGGCTCCTTTTTCTTAGGCCTACCTTTTACAAACAAGGTATCTTGGATTTACTCCTTAGATTTCCTCCTCATCTCCTCTAATAGGAGAGTAGGAATAATGTTGTCCATCTTTGGATCTGCACCATTACCACTAATTGCAACAATTAGATTTTCCCAAGAATCTGGTAAAGAATAAGGTAATAAAATGCACTTATCCTCATCCTCTAGCTTTACATCTACAAATGCTAACTGACTGAGAATTAAATTGAGAGCATTTAAATGTTGTGCAAAAAATTCACCATCTTTCATTTTCAATGAATAATAATGCCTTTTTAGATACAACTTATTGGTGAGACTCTTAGTTTGAAAATTATCCCCTATTCTTTTCCATAATTTATATGCATTGGTTTCCACTGAAACATTTAAAAGAAAAGCATCGATAAGACATAACCTTATTGCTCCTCTTTCCTTCTTATCTAATTTAGCTCAATTTTCATTTGAAATAGTTTTAGGTGTCTTTGTCTTATTATTAACTGCTAACCACTGATCTCTTTCTTCAAGAAGATCTTCCATTTTTAATTTCCACATTTCATAGTGAGAACCATTGAACCTTTCAATCTCTAACCTTGAATTCATTGTAACAAAACTTAATTCCAAAATCAGCAAATAAAAAAAATAATAAAAGCTCCCACTAAGCTAAAAGACCTCCATTCTTTTAAGAGAAAGGCATCCCAATACTCTACCCAACCTTAGCTCTAATACGAAATGTTGAAAAATGAGGTGTTTTCTTAGCTTAATACTCTATAAAACTTTAATATTTATGATCTAAGTAATCTCTTTCTTTGTTACATATATTCTTTGTGGGTGATTATCTTTATTAATTAATTATACTGATGTACAATGAAGAGAGAAGTTGATAGAAGAACTAGATAGGATATTAGAAATATTACACAAGATATAACATGGAGAAACCCTTTTGAGAAAAAACTCCACCAAGAATTATTCTATTATTCAATCTTTGAATTACAATAACTCCAATTCTTGCTTGAGAATGCTTCTTCTGTCTTTACCAATCTTCTTCACACCTACAAATAACAATTATGAAAACTCTCTTCAACTTGAATGATATATAGAGACAATATGCAACCTTGTAATCTCCAAATGGTGACAATTGCAATGCACAATCTCAAGCCTTAGAAAAGGTTTGCCATATTGCTTCAATTTGAGTTCTACCATGAAGACCAAAGCTTAGCACATGTGCTTTAACCATTTGGGTGTCCCAAACTAAAGCTGCAACTCATCCTTCACTTCGATGATAATTACAAAGCTCTTCCTCAAAGATGGCACCCAAAAGAGGATCCCACTTAATAGAGCCTTCAAAAATATCTTATCATGCATTGGTGTTAATTTAAAGAAATCATCTTGGGTACCCAAGTTAGCTCCAAGTGATTTCTTGTTAACTGAAAAATTTACTCAACACCATTCCCAAAGAATGGTCATCCCCTGTTAACTGGATGTAGTCCCTATTATTTGTCATACAACTCAATGTTATTAGCTGTGCATTCCAAGTTAACTGAAGTTAACTAACATACAACTGAAACTAACTGAAGACAACTGAACCATAACTAAACTAAACTAAACTAAACTAAACTAAACTAAACTAAACTGACATGATATGATCTAAACTGATCTAAACTAAACTGAACTAAACTTCAAGCATGCAAACATCAAATCCTAACTCCTAATATCTTTACATGCATTCAAAAGTGTTATCTCCTACTCCAAATAGTTAACTGAACTCAAGGTGAGTGTCACCTTACCATGTTTGCACCCACATGTTCCTATTATTTAGGAATAACTACAAATGTCAATTTCATGATTTATTTCATCAAATATTAATCTCATCCTAATCTTAGTGTTGTTGAACACATACTAAGAACTTAGGAGATACATGAAATAATTAATGTTTAGGATTTGCAATTAAATGGCATCCTATTTCTAACAAAGACAATATAATACCATTTTTGGATCCATAAGACAACAACCTTCACTGTGGAGAAATGTGGAGCAGTCTCATTTCTCCCAAACACCCTGTTTCACCAAACAGACATACTGTCAAACACAACTTTCACTGTAGAGAAATGCATAACTAAAACTCTGGATACAAAACATCTAAACACCTCTAATCATCATATCCAAACCACACAGGCATAGCTTCAACCATGAAGAAATGTGAAGTAGAACACTAAACACCACTATGTCACATTGAACTCCCTTTTATTCAAATTTTCTCAAAAGCACTTGGAAACCAAGTGAACCAACTACATCAACAACACTACTAACATCTCTACAATACATCTACAAAATTTGTAACACCTCTCATTGACTATAGTATATCTAACTATCACCACTTCTACAAATATACTAAAGTAAGACATCAATGACAACACCATCATTGTGTTGACATCAATACTAACAACTCCAAGCTTCCAACACTTCAAATGCTAGAGGTTGACATCATCAACACCAACATCATTCCAATACTCTATTCATGCATGGGGTTGACATCAATGACAATGCCCAAACAACTCACAAAAAACTCAAGCTTCCAATATGTCTCGTGCTAGTTGTAGATTTCCCTATATGGGACTCAACCCATGGTAGGTGCAGACAAATGAAAAACAAAGGAAATACTTTAAAGAAAAATATAAATATGATAATGAACAAATACACAATTAGTAGAACATATGCATATATTTTATAAAAGATATAAACCTGCAATAGAGGCTCAACCATGGAGCTCACCCCAAAGGGCCACGATCTATTGGGAGACTCAATTTTATTTCCCTTGCATAGTCATTGTATGGCAACATGACAAGCCATACTAAGACTGGTTAGATAAAGGCGTAGATCATTCTGCAAACTTAACCCAAACCAATCTCTTGCCATAAATTATCGGTGCACCCTTCCCCACTCTCAGCAAATTCCAAATCAAATTCTTCATAGCACACATATGGAGAAGATGTCATTGCATCCCCTTCCTTCCTATGTAGGTGTGAAATATTAATGCCTGAGATAGAGATTTAGGGTGGGATTTTGAAGATCTTGCATGTAGAAACTAGGGTAGGCTTATATTAGATTTTTTGGTGCCACATATGTCTTAAGAAAGGGTAATGTAAAAAATTTGTTGGAAGTTCTTTTAAATTGCTTTGAATTATTTAGTTATTGCAATCATTTAGCAGGTGTAGTGATTATATGATTTTTTAGGTGCCTTATATCACTCCAAAGCATGTGGATTGCTCATTGATTTTGGTTTAATTATGCACCCACTCTTAAGATTTAAAATTTCATTCTTAATGAGAAGGGTCAACTAAGGTAGTGACTCAAATTAACAATAATAATGAATCCTTCAAAAAAATTTCAAGACCGACACTTTCAATTGACTCCCCACTTTAACAAGTATTATGTTCTTGGAATGTTAAAGAAAGCTTATTACTTGACTTCAGTCCTAGATTTTGTGTGTAAAAATCTTCAGAAAAGAAATTTTATCCTTATGTAAGTGCAACATGCATCAAATTATGTGGTTATTTTAAATTCACATCACACTAGTTGTAGAAAAAATATAATATAATATATGCTACACATATTAATTCATTTGAATAAACAAAATTAAGGAATTCAACAAAAATATTAGGAAGCATTAAAATAATGATATATAGTTAATTATTTACCTCACAACATATGTTACTTAAAATGAATAAGTAAAAATGAATTTAGTATTATTGTCTTAAATTATTTTATAATAAGTGATAACAAAAAAGATAGAAGAGAAAGAAGGTGAATTAAAATTATTAAGTATCTAACAATTGTTTTCAAATTGAATTTTTGGGGTTATCATTTATAGATATAAATCAAAATAACTATAAGTATAAAATCTAGGAAGGGGGTTTTAATATTAAAAGGAAAAGGAGTACTCAAATTTGTTTTTATTATTTCCTTTGTAACTTAAATAGTATATCTTTTTTCTTTCTTTCTTCCTTATCAATCATAACTACCATGAACTATGCAAGTTAAGGGATTTATGTAAATTGGCACAAGCTTACCCCTAGTTGTATCTTCACAATATATATATATATAGACCTATACATGCATATATAGACCTATACATGCATATATAGACATATACATGTTAATATAGTTCATCAAGATGAAGTTCTCTTTGAAATTTTCCTCTCCCTTAAGGTTATGAAATATGTTTCCTCAAATATTTAATTAAACCTTAGCTTTACATCACAAGCTATTACCTTAACCAAAAATTAGTTAAGCACTAATGGAATCAATTATTTAACTCAATACTAAAGGATCTATGTGGTGTTTTCCTATGTAAATGCAAGATTGATTAACTCAAGCAATGATACTATTCATTGGGCCATTACATTTTTAGTTAGGCAATTGAACTATCCCTTAAGCCTCTCTAATCTTTTTCTTACACACTATTATATTCATAACCCACTCACCTATGGTTAAGAATAATATCACATCTAAGTGTGGACCCCCTCTTCTTAGAAAATACTAAATAGGGATGTCATTATGTCATACAAATGATTGAAATATATTGGAGTGTGAGATACAGGGTTCTAATAGCATTGAGACTTGTGAAGATAGATATATATCCTTGTAATGGCTAAAGCATGCATGAAGATGGTGTTGTTGGTGCTAGGAAAGTTTGCAAATGGGAAGAGAGGATCGAGTAGATATGATGGGGTAGGTAAGAAGATTTAATTGATAGGATAAGAATGGAATGGATAGTGGGAGGATGGGTAGGATGGAATATGGTTCAAGAGAGATTAAAAAAGAGATTTCAAAGGACTATAATGTATATGACTATATTTCTCCCATTCAAAGTATTTGCATGATGATGATGTTTTGTAATTCTTGCAAGATGTTGTAGGGTTGGTAGAAAAATACTAGATATGATCAAAAGTGTCAAAAGAATGTTTTCAAAAAAATCTCATGTCCTTGTCAAGGCCAAAGGGAGGATGAAATGGTTAAGTGGATAGGATGGTAGGTAGGATGACATGATGGAAGGGATAAGTATGATGGAATGTATCTTACCCCTAAGTGTAATTTTCACATAGACAATGGATTTACATATAGCACCCATGAATAGGTTTTCATAATAATACTTACCCAAGGAAACACAACAAGTGCTTTAACCATTGGATGAATTGTTTTTTTCTTACTATATTCTTTTAAAAAAACAAAATTTAAAATTTTTTTTGAACTTTTTAGATTACTTTGGATTTCTACAACATCAAGTGTCAAGTTCATATTTTTCTAATGTAGTTAACCTAGACACTTATGTCATGGTGTGCTAATAACAACCTACCTTGCATAATTATTGTATAGTTGGATCATTCCACTAGTGTATAATCTATAAATGCGGTGATACTATTTAATAGCTAGGTTGAACTTATCTAAATGTGAACATTATGATAAAGTCTCATATTAGCTCTAGTAGTAAAGTGGGGTTTATAGGATATGGTTAATTTAGAGAATTGGATTGTGGTGCAAGGTCACCATGTCAAGTCTTGTAAATAGGTTGCTATGTTTGGATTTTGTTGTGTTTGAGTCTAATGTCATGCAATAAGGTCCTAATAGACCATTTGAAATGTAACTAGAGTCATTTGGGGTCATTCTTGCTAATGTTGCAAAATCTTGAAAAGTTGTTATCACCTAAAATTACACCCTTGTTGAATCTAATGTTCAACACCTCAGTGTAACATTGGAAGACCTCTGAAGATGTGGGTTTCTTGTAGATAGAGGTCAACCTCTAGAGAAGGCCGGCTTCCTTTGTGTTATCACCTAAACTACTAATTCTTTGAAGGGAAAGGGAGAAGGAAAATGCATAAAAATGGAACTAAACTATGGTGATACACCGTATTGATAGGAAATCATGAAATGAAACAAGAAGAAAATACATGGGAAACCTAATCGCTACTGTTTCACATACAAAAAAGAACTTATTTTAAACTTATGCATCATTGTTAATAGCTTTGATCTACATACACATCTTAGGAAGGAAAAATAAATTTCACAACTTTAAGGTATGAGTGTAGAGCTATAAAACTCAGTTAAAGACTTGCATAATCAAAAGAGAAATACAAAAATGAAAGTAGTACAAACATGAACACTAGTTTCCAAGATACACTCTATGTTGTATTCTAGATTCCAGTTGAGTTACAAAAACATACATTTAGTCGAGAAAGGATAGATAAAAATCACTAACTCTTTTGAGTGTATAATTTGAACTATCTACAAAAAGGAAAAAAATGCCTTATATATCAAAATGTGTTGGCCCTTAAGGCTTACAAAATATTAGGGGCTCAGAGAGATCTGCCCCTTAGATTTTTGATTGAATTTCAAGCTGCACCCTGTGTGTCCATGTCGGTGTGAAAGAATGCCTTCAAGGGAAGCCTTCTTGATCTTTTTGTGACCACCGCATTCACTTATGTTCCTTGTGTGGATCTTCAAACCTCCCTGTTGAGAACTTTCAATGCTTCTAATATCAGAACAGATACACATTTCTTTTCATCCTATTGATGTTCTTTAGACTACCACGGCTCACTTTTAGATCTCTCTGATTGGTCGAGTAAACTCCATGCAACCTCTTTGGGCGGTCAAAAACTCCTCCTATAGAATTGCATCTTGGAAAGACACTGAAAGTGTCTCACCGATGTGATTAAGCCCTTCTAAAGCTATTGGCATATCATGGAACTGTCGAAGAGAGTTCTTATTGAGCCACCAAAGTTATATCGAAGTCAGCTTTGTCATCGCTCGGAACATTAGCAAGACACTACCGAGTCAGCAAGATCTCATAGTGATGTCGGATCCTTCTACTTGGGCTCATTCTGTATTGGTTGGGTCCTTCTTTGGTTGGTGAGACCTCTCATCAAGCTTCCTCTTGTCTCCTTTTCCTTTTCATTTTGCCATCTCCCTGAGCTCCTCTTCAATTGGCAAGACACCCAAGTGTCAGTGAGACGTTTTATCAAAGGAAAAATGTTACCCTGAGGCCCTTCATCTTTGGCAGAAGTTGATTGATGTCACCCCGAATGCACTCCATTCTACTGAGCTCTTCATTTCTTTCGGCAAGACTCTGGCAAGTCAAGAAGACTTCATAGCGAGGTTCTCTAGTCAGGTCAATTCCTACTTTCCATCGCTGAGACCACCTTCATTCGCCGAGACATCTTATAGAATTCCTTTTCCTTCGGAAAAATCTTCATTTCGGGAGGACTCTTGGTGAGAACCTTTGTTGTCGGTGAGACATTGGCCTATCGGCCTGACCTCTTGTTGGGCTCCTTATCTTTCGACGATGAGCTATTTTCTCTTCGGTCGGGGAGACATTGCCATCTCGGTGAGACCTCAGGGTGAAGTCTTCAATTCTTGGCGAGCCTATCTTGCTTTCGGTGAGACCTCCTGGGTCAGCAAGACATCACCACAACCTCAAAATGTTACATCGAAGACATCCCCCTGATCGGCAGGACATCCATGGGTCACTAAGACCTTATGCTAAAGGCCAAATCCTTCGGCGAGCTCCTTTCCTTTTCACTGAGATTTCCTTGGTTTTTGCTGTGACTCCCACCGGTCGGGAAGACATCTCCTCGAGCTTTAAAACTTTGGGCGAGCCTATCTTATTGTCGGCAAGACCCCATCATTTCGGGAAGACATCTCACTGAAGAAAATCTTTATGCTGAGAACTCCTCGGTGAAACACTCTCGACATAACCCCTGCCGGTCACCGAGACATCATGCCGACACCAACCTATGAACAACCTTTAGCATAACTTTTTCCTATCAGCAGGACCTCATGACGAATTGACTCTCCTTGGGCGAGGCCCCTCCTTTCTTTGGTGAGAAACTATTTGATTGCCGAGACATCATGGTGAAGGATTCAACTCTTGGCGAGTTCATTTAATTGTTACACATAATGGCAAGACCTCTCTTGCTTCGGTAGGAGTCAGAGTGAGGCACAACTTCACCGAGACCTTAGCCCATTGGCAAGACCTCTTGTCGATGGAATCTCCTTTCGCCGATACATCATCCTTTCAGCAAGACATTATATTGAAGCCACCTAGTTACACTGAAGGCATCCAAACTATGACATTCTTCTTTGGTGTAACTTCCTTTAGTCGGCAAGACCTCCTAGAGAGATCAAAATCTTTCAGCGAGCTTAGGCCATTTTGGGGAGACTAGCCTCCTTCGCCAAGACATTATGCCAATGACAAAACCTTTCAGCAAACTCACTATCGATGAGACCCTTCATTAGTCGCTGAGACTTCTTATTGCTTTTGGTGAGACTTCACTTTGACACCGGCCGCTTCGGCGAGATTACCAACAGTCACCGAGACATCACAGTGAACGTGAAACCCTCTCCCTGATGGCAGCCTTCTGAATAACTGTCGGTGTGACTTCCTTCCAGTGGAGAGATACAAAAAAACTCTTGGTGACCTGAATGTCCTGGCAACTAGTGTATTTAAACACAAAGAACACACTGCTAGTTGACAAGACAGCAGGAGGGTCTTGCTGACTTTCCTCTCTGATGAGTTTATGCCAAATTTGACTGAGTGATACTTTCTAATAGACCTCCCTTGTGAAATATCCTTAGGTGCATGATCTAACTCTTGATTGAAATGTCCCATTTGGCCTTCAAGAACACCTGAAACATAGATTTCCTTGCCCAATTAAGCCTGTAGTGAAAATTGGGTAACATTTCTGGTGACCTTTGCTGGATGTTTGTCTGCTAAACATGAAAAACCAGTAGCCAAAACTTGTCCATTGGGCATGGATTCGTTAGGAGGCTCATAAAACAAACAAAAATATCAGTTTTGCACATGGCTGCAACTTGCTTGAGACGCATAAGACACAATAGGTTGCCAAAAGAAAAGAAAAATAGGGGAAAACGAAAGAGAATATTTACTGTGCCATCATGACACCCAAAAAATAGAAAATAATAACCTGAAGCGTAGAAGCACTTATTGAAAACATAAACCTAAACTAATATGTACAAAAGAAGAACTCCATCAGACTTGAAAACAAGGCTTAAGGTGTATCCCATTGACTGGGATGGGGAGAACTTCCCCTTCTATTGTAGCCAGCTAATAAGCATTGTGCTCCTTACAGTCTCTGATAATGAATGGGCCTGTCCACATGTTGTCAAACTTGGTGTGATGGCCTGACCTACTTTTTAGAACATCCCATTTTAGCACAAGATCTCCCACCTTGAAAACTTTTTCTGTAGCCTTCTTATCAAATGTTCTTTTCATTTGGAGCTAATGATACTCCAAAGATTTCATTGCTCTATCCCTTGATTCTTTGAGCTCCATGAGCTCTACATACCTTACAAACATGGGGTCTTGTCCCTCAAACATCTCTAACTGGTGAACAATGTCTAGAGCTAGAAGCTCCACAGATAGAGGTAATCTAGCCTCTTTTCCATAAACTAACATATATGGTGAGTTACCAATAAACTTCTTAGGAGTCACTCTATCAACCCAAAGTGCATACTTTAATTTAGTGTGCTAGGTCCTTTGATTATCCTCCATTGTTTTTTTGATAATCCTGATGAGATTCTTATTTGTGCTTTCAGCTAAACCATTACCCTAAGGGTAATAATTTGAGGATGTATTCAAATGAATTCCATGTTTAACAGCTCAATCAATTAATCTTAATCCCACAAATGCAAGAGTGTTATCAAATATGATAGAGTTAGGAACTCAAAATTTGGTGACTATATCTTCATAGAAGCTCAAAATTGAAGACTCATTTGCTTCTTTCAAAGCTATTGCTTCTGTCCATCGTGTGAAATAGTCTATAGCTATGAGCACCCACTTGTGACCAGCACTGGAAGGTGGATTTATTGGCCCAATGAAATCAATGCCCCATCTCATGAAGGGTTGCTCCACTTGAATTGGATGCAGGGGCATAGTAGGCAGTTTTTCCTTTCCTAAAAATAGAGCACATTTGATACACTTTCTTGACTAGGCATATGCATCTTTGAACAAGTTGGGCTAGTAGTAACCAGCTCTCATTATTTTCCAAGCAGTAGTTCTTGGGGCAAAGTGACCTCCTGCAGCTCCATCATGAAACTCATGAAGCATCTTCCCAATTTGATGGCTATGAATGCAACTTAATAGGACACCATCTAGATCCTTTTTGAAAAGAACATTGTTTACCAGTACATACAGTATGGAATACAATCTGAAGTATCTTCTTTTAGCTCTATTCAAACCTGGTGGAAACTCACCAGTTTGTAAAAAATGTGTCATGTCTTGAACCCAATTTTTTGTTATCAGAGGCACACCATCTTGAGCATTCTGAGACTCATTTGTATTAACAAAAATAGTATCCTTTTTTAACTTATTTTCATTGCTTGACTATGTAGCAAGTTGTTCACAGAGACCTTTACCTTTGACCAATTTGGTAACCTTGATATCTACATCATACTCCATGACCTTGGTGACCCACCCTGCTCTTTTTTCACTCAAATCTTTGTTCAGCAGAAACTCCTTCACACTTGAGTGTGCCACTAGAATATGAATCATATTTTTTGACACTAGAGGCTTAAACTTCTTTAGGCTTCTGATCATGAAAAGAACATGTTTCTCAAAAAAAGTATACCTCTCCTCATAATCAGTAAGTACTTGGCTAAAGAAAGCTATGGGTTGTTCTAAGTGATCACTATTTTTCTGAACCAGCATGGAAAAGATTGAAGTACTGCTACCAAAAGCATACAAAAGAAGTCTTTAGAGAAATCTGGATTTACCAATGTCGGAGTTGATGCCAAAGCTTCCTTGATTTCTTCAAAACTACATTTTTCTTCTCCAGTCCAACTGAAAATTGCATTCTACTTTGACATAGCTGTCAAAGGCTATAATAGGTTTGCAACATCTGGGATGAACCTTCTCAGAAAGTTGATTCACCCCAATAAGCTCTGCAGACCCTTCTTGTGACTGGGTAATGGCAACTCAAGTATGGCTTTAACTCTTTTAGGGTCAATAGTAATTCCATCCTTTGATACTATATGGCCTAATAATTTCCCTTCATGAACAACGAAGATACTTTTTTTTGGATTGAGAGAGATACCAAACTCTCTGCATTTTTTGAAAACTTGCTTAAGGTGTGACAAATGTTCATCAACATTCTTAGACTAAATTGTGATGTCATCTAGATAAATCAGCATAATCTTATTGATGAAACTTTGAAACACCATGTCCATGGCCCTTTGAAATGTGGTGCCAGCATTGGATAAACCAAAAGGCATCCTTTTGTATGTCATGGTTCCCCACTTAATTGTAAAAACAGTTTTGAACTGATCCTCCTCTTTAACTAGTACTTGATTATAGCTCGAAAAACCATCTAACAAGGAAAATCTCTCAGAACTAGCAACTACTTGCAAGATTTGTTCCATGGAGGGCAGCGGGTAGTGGTCTTTCAATGATGCTTGGTTAAGATCCCAGAAGTCTACACAGAGTCTTATCTCACCATTTTTCTTCCTAACTGGTACAAGGTTAGAAACCTATGAAGTATGCTTAATAGGAAAGACAATACCCCCCTCAACTAATTTGGTCAGCTCTTTAATCATTAAGGGCTCAAGCTTGGGATTCAAGGGCCTTTGTTTCTGCCTTACTGGCTTAGCATTAGGTTCTAACTTAATTGTGTGCTGAGTAATATGGGAATCAAACCCTTTCAAATCTAAATATTCCCAAGCAAAGACATCATGAAATTATTGGCATAAGGCAACAAAATTTTGTTTATCTTCATGTGAACAAATTTTTCCTATCTTAAGGAGCTTACCTTTGAAGATCTCCAATTCCTCATAATGCTCTTCTTTGATTTGCAAGCCAACTTTACCCTTTTTAAGCTGATCATCAGTACTGAAAATTGACTCTAAGGTAACAAGGACTTTGGGTAACTTATTTGTCCTCAGCTGTATGACTTGATCATCATGTTGTTGCTTAACTTTTGCTTGATTCACCATGGAGAACTGATCTTCTTCGAGCAAGAAAGAAAGGATATGTTCATCACTATCAAAAACTTGCCAGTGAATGTTGTTATTAGGAATTGATGGCTTGACCACAACCTTCACATACTATTGTACCTTCTCTTTTCTAATGTCACCTGGAATATCAAACTATGCTCCAATGGCTTCAATCCTATTAGCATGCTTCTAATTCCTTAGAATAGACACTAAGTTAAAGGCATCAAAATCCTCAAGCATGTTCCTCACTCTATTCCTATTAGACTTTAGTGTGTCATTTTTCGCAACATTTAGGCCTCTTATTTGATTGACAATTAACTTGCTGTCCCCATATACTTTCAAGTGGGCTATTCCTCTCTTCCTTGCCTACTCAAGACCTTGAACAAGGCCCTCATACTTAGCAGAGTTATTAGAGCATGTGAAAGAAAAATGAAAAGTATAAAAATACTTATCACCCTGTAGAGATACAAGCATTACACCTCCTCCAGCGCCGTTTTTTCTTCTTGAACCATCAAAATACATCTCCCATAATTTATTCTACTGCTCAAACTGCCTTTCTGCACTTCTCTCAAGATTTGGCATTTCTATCCTAGCTTCATGCAATACATAATTTCCCAGACCAACATCTTGAATAAGTTCATTTGGATTATCAACCACATTCTTAGTTGCCCATTCATTCAGGAGTACCTCAAGTACACTCACAAATTGTAACTCTTGTGATGCAACAAGTTCAGTATCCTCTAAAACAATAGAGTTAATATTTATAGCAAATGGCACATAAGGTTCGATGTGATCCTTGGCAAGGGACTCAGAAGTTATAGTTACCTTAGTACCATACCTGGTCCTCAAAAACATATAGGACCAATCTAAAGATAAATACCCTCCAATTTTAGTCATGAAGTCTCTAAACAGGCATAAAGAAAAAAATGGAGGCAAATCTATGACCAACACATCTTGTGGGATTGAAAAATTGGGGCAGGCATTAGTGTGAAATTTAGATTTTTAATAACACCTATAGTGTTTACTGTTGTCCCATCCAATTGAAGTACTCTCTTTTCTAATGGCTAGTATTGTAAACCTAGCTAGTTTGCAATCTTTTTTGACATTACCAAACTGCTAGCCCCGCTATCAACCATGCAATTGTGTACCAATTTATTCCCCACTATGAAGGAAACATAGAAAGAAGGGGGCTTGACACTATTACTTTGATGTGTGATACTATCCAAAGGTGCATTAGTTAAAACTAACTTTGTTTGGCCTAAAGAGACTTCATTTGGAGGATTCAAACTAACTAGATTTGATAAGGCTAACTGTAACAAATTGATTTAACCAGGGATTGCTAAAGAATCCCACATCAAAATTGAAACATTCATCTTTTTCATAATTTCAACAATGTTGAAAGGTGCAGATATATTTACCTTTGGTTGTGTCTTTACAACAACATGGTCAGGTTGCACTTGACTTGCAGATGAATCATGTAAAGGCTGCTCCTTACTAGTGTCATAACCTTGCTGCAAAGTGTGTGGTACTTGCTGATTTGATGGACCAGCAACTCCCTTATTCTTATTTGTTGCTTGTTCAATCTCAAAAGCCCTCTTCTTGGCTCTAGTATTAGCAACAATAGATGTGTCATCCTGGTTCACTCCATAAAATTCTTCTCTTTGCCAATTCAAGAGAGTAGAATCATCTCCAGGCTGATCCTACTATTGTGGATACCCCTCCTTAGGAAAATTTAGCACACCTACAACATTTTGCACCATAAAAGCTTGATTGATGACGCTATTAGAGCATGTAGTTTGATTATGTGCCTAATTACATGGATAACACCACTCATAATCAGCAGCTAGATTATTCTGAATAGGAACAAGCTCTTTGACAGCACTAATTGGAGCTAGATTGTAGGCCTGAAAAGGTCTTGTAGCAACATTTTGTCTTGAGCCTTGGTAATTTCCTTAATACTGTTGTCTATTACCTTGATATGCTTGTTACTGGCCTGGATTTTGTTGCTGATAAGGCCTACTATATGATTGTTGCTTCTCTAAGCTTACAAACTTGTTACCAAAAGACTGCAATAGACTTTTGATTTCCTATAACTCATTTGGAGAACCAGAAGCAACATTTTCTTGTGTTATAGGAATAGGAACAACAGCTGGCAGTGTTGGTACAACTAGTAGAGGTGTGAAAGGAGGTATTTGCAAATGAATGTATGAATTTCTGGAAATATAGGCATTAGAGGCCTAGGAGTGAGTTTACTAGCTTGTATCAAGCTATTCTCAGCTCTAATTACCATTTTGAAAGCATCTAGAATAGACACTCCTCCCATTGATTGTATCATGACAGCTATATCGTTGTTCAGAGCCCTCCAAAAGTATAAAAATGTGTATTCTAGAGGTGGCCTCACCATTGTAGGGATTCTATCCCAAGTTCTTTGAAATATGAAGTTGAAGTCATTCATCTGCTCTTGTGGTGCCCTCTTAACCATAGTCAATTGTTCCAATAGAGACAAGTTGTCAGAACTGTCTTGAAATTTTTTATGCAACTTGTCTTCAAATTCATCCCATGCTGCAATTGAATTGACCAATAGGCTCCTATACCATTGCACAACTCTTCCCTTTAGTGAAGCAGCTAGTAATCTCACTGCAACATCCTCTTGGGTTATGTGATGGACTCTGCATAATGAAGCCACATCTCGCATGTGTTCAATTGGGGTAGTTTGATCTTCTCCCTTGAAAGTTGGCAGACTCTTCAAGGCTACAATTGGAATGTAATTGTTTTGTGCCAAATTCAATGGGCTCCCTCCATCAAAAACAACAAAGCGTTGATTCCTTAGAGCGACCATATGAGGTGGCTGAGGAGGATTTGCTGGTACTCTAAATGAAACCAAAGATGGAACAACAATGTATGATCTCACAAATGGAGGAGTGGATTGAGTTCTTCTAGAATAGATAATTGTTGTTTCTTGCCTTCCTATTGCTCTTCCTTTTCTTCTTAGTGGTGACAGCTGCAAATATTCGAAAGGACCTGAGTTGCTCCTTGTTTGAAGTCTTCTCATAAACTGCAAAAGGTGTTGATTTTGAAATTCTCTCTCTATGGAGTCACCAAGTATGCACAATTGACTTCTATAAAGCCTAGGAGTCGCTGGTTGCATACCAAACTAGCAGTTCAATCTAGTTCACGGTCCCACTGAGTGTGCCAAAACTATTATCACCTGAAATTGCACCCTTGTTGAATCTGATGTTCAACACCTTAGTGTAACATTGGAAGACCTCTAAAGATTTGGGTTTTGTTAGGGTTAGAGATGGCATATCTAACAATTAAATGTAGATTTAATAAACAAAACAGAGAAACTAAAACATGCACAGAATAAATCATAACACAAAATTTAACGTGGTTCACCCAATCTGGGCTACATCCACCAAACCACAGCCATCCAATACTTTTATTATCCAGTGAAAAACCTTATTACAATCTTGCGAATAATCGCATTTTTCATCATACTGAAATACCCATCCGAACCCCTTTTTACCAAGCTTAGAAGCTTCCAGATTTTAGGGTTCTACAAAATTGGATTTTTCCTTTTTCATTGATTTTCCCTTTTTTCGGTGATCACGCAAAAAAGTAGGAAGAAAATATACCATGGGCTATACAGTATAGCATGATCAGTCGCCACATACCAACAGGTTTCTTGCAGACAGAGGTCAACCTCTGGAGAAGGCTAACTTCCTTTGTGTTATCACCTAAACTACTGATGCGATTATGCCCTTTTGAAGCTATTGGCATATCATGGAACTGTCGATGAGAGTTCTTATCAAGCCACCAAAGTTATATCGAAGTTAGCTTTGTCATTTGCTCAGAACATCGGCAAGACATTACCAAGTCAGCAGGATCTCATAGTGATGCTGGATCCTTCTACCTGGGTCATTCTGTATCAGTTAGATCCTTCTTTGGTCAGCGAGACCTCTCACCGAGCTTCCTCTTGTCTCCTTTTCCTTTTCATTTTTCTATCTCTCCTAGCTCCTCTTTAGTCGGCAAGACACCTGAGTGTCGGTGAGACATTTTACCGAAGGAAAAATGTTACCCCAAGGCCCTTCATCTTTGGCAGGAGTTGATTGATGTCACCCCGAACGCACTCCATTCTATCAAGCTCTTCATTTCTTCTAGAAAGACTCTAGCAAGTTGAGAAGACTTCATAGCGAGGTCCTCTAGTTAGGTCGATTCCCGCTTTCCGTCGCTGAGACCACCTTCATTCGCTGAGACATCTTATAGATTTCCTTTTCCTTCGGTGAACTCTTCATTTTGGGAAGACTCTTGGTGAGAACCTTTATTGTCAGTGATACATTGGCCTGTCGGTTAGACCTCTCGCTGGGCTCCTTATCTTTCAGTGATGAGCTATTTTCTCTTTGATCGGGGAGACATTGCCATCTCGATGAGACCTCAAGGCGAAGTCTTCAGCTCTTAGGGAGCTTAGCTTGCTTTCAGTGAGACCTCCTAGGTTGGAAAGACCTCACCACTACCTCAAAATGTTACACCAAAGACATCCCCCCGGTCGGCAGGACATCCATGGGTCACTGAGACCTTATGCCAAAGGCCAAATCCTTTGGCGAGCTCCTTTCCTTTTCACCGAGATTTCCTTGTCTTTCGTTGTGACTCCAACCGGTCGGGAAGACATTTCCCTGAGCTTTAAAACTTTGGGCAAGCCTATCTTATTGTCAAAAAGAACCCATCATTTTGAGAAGACATCTCACCAAAGAAAAGCTTTATGCCAAAAACTCCCCAGTGAAACACTATCAGCATAACCCCTGCTGGTCGCCGAGACATCATGCCGACACCAACCTATGAACAACCTTCGGCGTAACTTTTTCCTATCGGCAGGACCTCATGATGACTTGAATCTCCCTGGGCGAGGCCCCCTCCTTTTTTTGATGAGACACTATTTGATGGCTAGGACATCATGGTGAAGGATTCAACTCTTGGCGAGTTCATTTCATTGTTACCCATATTGGCAAGACCTCTCATACTTCAGCAGGAATCAAAGCAAGGGCACAACTTCGGCGAGACCTTTTCCCATTGGCGAGACCTCTTGTTGATGGAATCTCCTTTTGCCGAGATGTCATCCTTTTGGGAAGATGTTATACCAAAGCCACCTAGTTACACTAAAGGCATCCACCCTATGACATTCTTCTTCAGTGTAACTTCCTTTAGTTGGCAAGACATCCCAGCGAGATCAAAATCTTTCAGCGAGCTTAGGCCATTTCGAGGAGACTAGCCTCCTTCACCAAGACATTATGCCGAAGACAAAACCCTTTGGTGAACTCACTATCGATGAGACCCTTCATTAGTCACTGAGACTTCATGTTGCTTTTGGTGAGACTTCACTCTGATGCCAGCCGCTTCGGCGAGACTACCAACAGTCACTAAGACATCACGGAAAACAAGAAACCCTCTCCCTGATGGCAGCCCTCTAAATAACTATTGGTGTGAATTCCTTCCAATGGAGAGATACAAAAAAACTCTTGGCGACCCGAATGTCTTGGTGATTGGTGTATTCAAACACAAAGAACACACTGCCAGTTGACAAGACAGTAGGAGGGTCTTGCCAACTTTCCTCTCTGATGAGTTTATGCCAAATCTGAGTGAGTGATACTTTCCAATAGACCTCCCTTGTGAAACATCCTCAGCTGGATGATCAAACTCTTGATTGAAATGTCCCATTTGGCCTTCAAGAACATCTGAAACATAGATTGCCTTGCCTAATTGAGCCCATAGGTGAAAATTGGGTAACAGTTGTCAAAGTGCAAAGTGCAAAAAGTTAAAAATGGTAAGTTGAAGGGTCAAGTTGGTTTCTTTCATTGGGAAGGTAGTTGAATTGATTATTCATTCTTTGTAATGCTTTAAGAATATTTGGTGAATTTTTTGGAAGAGTTTTGCATTATAAATTTGAAATTTGAATATTGAAATCATTATTTTTCCTAGGTTTTGATAGAAGTTATGCTTCTCCAGTGTGTTGTACAGCCTGGTACGACCTGTGGTTGAGTTTTTATGAATTTTAGTTTGGGAGGGAATGAATTAGATTCACTTTGGCTTTTGTTTCATAAGTTTTCATTAAGTTTTGTAAAATCTAGAAGCCATTTTTTGGAATTGCCTGGGAAACCCTAAATTTAGGGGTTTGATTGCTAAAATGGAGTTATAGTCCATTCCACCTAGTGAATCATGTGATAACTTAGTGGAATGGCACAATTAGGTGTAGGTTTTTGATTTTTGTAGTTTCCTAGAGTAGGGATGCTGGATTGAAGAGTTTGGAGTGATGCCCTAGGTGTTTTCAGTCAAGTTTTGAGCCAAAAATGGTAGCTAAGAATATGAGTTTAATGAAAAGGTGTTGGTAAAGAGTGGGAGTTGATGGAATAAGCTTGTGCAGACTTAGTATGTTGTGTCTGAGGCATTGCTAAAGTGAAATAGGGCTTGGAGTGCATAGTTTCAATAAACCCTTGTAAGAGCAAGTCTAAATTGGCCTAGGTAAGGGTTTTGTGTTTTGATGAGTTGTGGTTGTTTCTAATGATGAAAGTTATGGATTCAAGATATTTGTGACATGTTTAGCACTAAGGAGTGAAGTTTTCCAAGTGGGGAAAATTTTAGCATATACTTGCTTTGGAAAAGAGGCCTAATTAGCTTAATGGGTACCGTACCAATAGAGATTTGAGGTTGATGGTCCAAAGTGACCCTATGCACTTGTCAGATATGTTGAAGTATGTCAAAAAGGGTATCTGAAATGATGGACCTTTTGTGGGTTTGAGGACTATTCTGAAAGATATGCACAATTTTCTCTATTTGATATGTTACAAGAAGAATAGGGTGAAATTGGGAAAAGTTGCCAAGATAGGGTTTTGAAGGTTGAAGAATAGTTTGGAATAGTTTGAATTGTGTTTGTTAAGAAAACTCCTCCCTTCTCTACATCTATTGGTATCAAAGCATAGGTTTTTGATCTTTTGAAGGAGAAATGTTGAAGTTTGAAGGAAAAGTGGTGACCTGAAGAGACAAAATGCCTCCTAAATGAAGTGGAGCCCTTGGTAGGGAAATAAGGTTGTTAAAGGAATCTCAAGAAGCAATATTAGCTAGATTTTCAGCATTAGAGATAGAGAAAAGAAGAGGAAAGGCCACTAAAGAAGAAAGTGACCAAGAGGAGGAGGAAGAGGGTGAGGATGAAAACCCTCCAGTTATAGTCCAATATTATGAGTTGGACCCTAATGAGAGAAGGATGGTGAAAATGCTCAAGGATGTTATAGGAGATGCTTCTGGTGAGAAAATAGATGTGTCAATGTATTGTGGAAAGTTGGATGTTAAAGAAGTATTGGATTAGAAAGATGCACTAGAAAACTACTTCGAGTACAAGGAGGTTGTAGATGATTAGAAGGTAAATTTTTCTAAGACTAAGTTGAAAGGTCATTCTTTAACATGGTGGAACTATGTGCAAGGGGAAATATTGAAGAAGGGGAAAACAAATATCAGTTCATGGAATAGGATGGTGTCAAAGATCAAGAGTCATTTCTTGCTAAGTGATCATGCTATACAAACTTTCAAGAAGTTGCAAAGTTTAAAGTAGAAGGAGAAAAATTCCATGGCCTACATTGAATAATTTCATAAACTAAGTATTACTGTTGGTCATGTTGAAGATGATAATGAAAAGATAACAAGGTATATGTGTGGGTTGAGATTTCAAATTCAGGATGAATTGAGTTTGGCTACGCCTAGGACAATTGATGAATGTTTTCAGTTGGCTACTAGGGAAAAAGAGAAATTGAAAAGAAGGTAAGAAATAAAAGGGGTAGAGGCAACACTAGTAGAGGAAGAGGTACAAGGTAGTCCTATGAAGACCAAGAAGATGCAAGTAAAATAAAAGACCAAGAGGCTGATTAAAGAGGTGTATTCAAAGGTTTTAGAGGAAGATTTGGTGGACAAGGTAGAGGTTCAAGCTCATTTTTAGGAAGTTGTTGTCATTGAAATTAGTTTGGGCATCAAGCATGGAAGTGTCCAGATAAACAAGGTTCTACTTCAACTAGTGGTAATAAGAGAGTTGAGTTGGTGCAAGAGGAAGATTGTGAGAGTGTTAACTTTCGTAATCAACTTGTTGCTCCAGAATTCAGGGAATCCTTGATGGTGAGAAGAAAACTACTCAAATCATCCAAGGAGAAAGAATCAAAACAAAGGATTACTTTTCAAGACCACCTGCAAATGAAAAGGAAAGGTATGTAAAGTAGTGATAGATTCAGGGAGCACTGATAACATGGTGTCAATAGAAATGGTTGATAAAATGAAGTTAGAAAAGATACCTCATGAAACACCTTATAAAGTGTCTTGGTTGAATGAAAGTCAATATTTTTTGGTGAATGAGCAAGCTTAGGTTGAGTTTAACATTGGTGAATATAAGGACAAAACACTTTGTGATGTGTTTCCTATAGATGTGTGTCATTTGTTGCTTGGAAGACCATGGTAGTTTGATAAACATGCAATTTATGATTGTAGACACAATACTTATGCTATTGAAAAGGATGGAAACACTTTCACTTTAACTCCATTGGTAGAAGATGTTAAGGAGAAAACCAAGGTAGAAAAGGTGATTATGTTGGGTAAGAAAGAGTTTGTGAAAATAGAAGAAGAAAAGAAGATGGAGGTTGCAGCCACTTCAAGGCTTGAAGGTACCAAAATGGCAGAGGTGAAGAGTAATCTAATTTTGATGAGAAAAGATTATAGTTTGGTGTCAAAAACCGATAAAGAGAAGGTCAAGGATGAATTTATGGTAGGATTTCAATATTGGCATGATAAGGTCATGATAGGAATAGTGCTTTGTTCTTTGGTTTTGAAAGAGGCTAGTGGTTAGTCAAATATTGTCGGTATAGAGGTTCGTAGACCTGATACAATAGAGATCTTAGGGGTAAAGAACCTGAGAGAAGATATGAAGGGAAGAGGTGCAGTGATTCAAGGTGTTTGGCAAGGAAAAATGGGTGAGTTCAAGTATACATCAAAGGTAAAGAAGAGGACAATTCAAGACAAAAATGGCAGGGATATGTTTGTAGGTATAAGAGTAGGTTCAACATCAGTTCTAGATGAGGGAAAGGTCAAAAAACATCCATTAAGTCAATTTAAAAAGTTGGAGAAAGGTCTTAATGGAAATTTTTTTACAAATGCAAAGACCATTGTAAATCTTCAGTACCTGATCCAATGGAAAGGGATACTAGATGGAAGGACATTAGGAGATCAAAAAGATGGTATGATAAAGCATGATTCACTACAATACAGTCAAGGGACTTGAGTTCTTTTCAATCCAGGTGTATGGTACAGGGGCACCATGTCAAGTCTTATAAATAGGTTCATATGTTTGGATTTTGTTGTGTTTGAGTATAATTTGATGCAATAAGGTCCTAATAGACCATTTGAAATGTAACTAGAGTCATTCGGGGTCATTCTTGCTAATGTTGCAAAATCTTGAAAAGTTGTCAAAGTGCAAAGTGCAAAAAGTGCAAAAAGTGCAAAATGGGACGTTGAAGGATCAAGTTAGTTTCTTTTGTTGGAAAAGTAGTTGAATTGATTAGTCATGCTTTGTAATGCTTTAAAAATATTTGGACATTGTGGAAGAGTTGGCAATTGTAAATTTGAATTTTGAATATTGAAATCATTGTTTTTCCTACATTTTGATAGAAGATATGTTGCTCCAATGTGTTGTATGGCTTGGTACATCATGTGGTTGAGTTTTTATGCATTGGAGTTTTTGAGGGAGTGAATTAGCTTCACTTTGGCTTTTTTTTCATAAGTTTTCATTAAGTTTTGTGAAATCTAGAAGCATTCTTTTGGAACTACCTAGGAAACCCTAAATTTAGGCATTTTATTGCTTAAAAAGGAGTTATAGGCCATTCCATCCAGTGAATCATGTGCTAACTTGGTGGAATAGAATGAAATTAGGTGTAGGTTTTCTTTTTGTGTAGTTTCCAAGAGTAAGGAAGGCGGATTGAAGAGTTTGGAGTGATGCCCTAGGTGTTTTCAGTCAAGTTTTGAGCCAAAAATGGTGGCTACGAATAGAAGTTTGATGAAAGGTGTTGGTAAAGAGTGAGATTTTATGGAATAAGCTTGTGAAAACTTAGTATGAGGTGTCTGAGGTGTTGATAAAGTGAAATAGGGCTTAGAGTGCATATTTTCAATAAACTCCTATAAGAGCAAGTCTAAATTGGCCTAGGTAAGGGTTTTGTGTTTTGATGAGTTTGTGGTTGTTTCTATTGATGAAAGTTGTGGATTCAAGCTATTTTTGACCTGTTTAGCACTAAGGAGTGAAGTTTGGTGAGTGGGGGAAAGTTTAGCATATACTTGCTTTGGAAAAGAGGTCTAATTGGCTTAAGGGGTAGTGTAGCAGCAGAGATTTGGGGTTGATGGTCCAAAGTGGCCCCTTTTGAGATATGTTGAAGTATGCCAAAAAGGGTATCTAAAATGATGGACCTTTTGTGGGTTTGAGGAGTATTCTGAAAGATATGCACAATTTTCTCTATTTGATATGCTACAAGGAGAATAGGGTAAAATTGGGAAAAGTTGTCAAGATAAGGTTTTGAAGGTTGAAGAATAGTTTGGAATAGTTTGAATTGTGTTTGTTAAGAAACCTCCTCCCTACTGTGCATCAAATTGGTGGATTTAGGATGAGGATGTCTAGATTTAGATTGCATACATGAGAATCATAATTTTGGATTTGAGTGTTTTGATATAAGAATTGCATGTTTATGGGTTTTCAATTTGGATGGGGATGAGGTATGTTTGGATCAAAAGGTGGAATCAGATTTGGAAGATGTGATTAGAAAAATAAGATATTTGGATTGTAAAGGGTAAGTGCAAGAAGTTGGGTCAATGAAGGGGAATTTTTGGCTAAAAAGAAATGCCAAAAGGAATGGGTGCTTGTTTCAAAATGGGTGCCCATTTCGAAATGGGATCTCGAGCCTTAGATTGAGATCTCATTCCTAAACGAGTACCCATTTAAAAAAAAATTGAAATCCTAACTTGCTTTTTGATTTGGTTTTAGGCTCGAGAAAGTCTTGGTAACCCAACCCTTAGCCTTGGACCTGTAACTAAAAAACTAAGGCAATGTCAAGAGAAATAATTGAATTTAGCAATATTTAAATTAAGGGATTTTTTTCAGAATCGGTTTATGAAATCAAAACCCATTATAAATCACAATGTCTAGTTTTCACATCTATAATTTTTTTATGATTGGATTATTTTTTCTATTTTTTATATAATTTCTAAGAAAATTGGTCCATAAACTTGCAATGTTAGGCATTTTTAGTTTTTTTAATGACTTTTAATTTGCTAATTTTTTTGTAAAAATATTATATGACATCAATCTACAAAAAATTCTCTACACAATGAAAAAAATCAAAAAATGATTCATTTTTGTCAAATCATGGTGTCCATACATGTTGGTTTTCAAAAACAACAATTAGGGCCAATAAAAAAATAATAAAAAAATTAGAAAAAATTATAAAAAAATATCTTCCTCAATTTTTAGTTTTTTACACATCTTTCCCCAAAAGGAATTAGAAAAATCATTTTATTTAGGTCAAATTGTGGTGTTTGTACACTTGAATGGTATGATCCTAAAAAATGACTTTTAAAAAATGGTTTTTACACTTGTCTATTAAAAATTAATTTGTATCATCTAGGTATTAGAATAAATTACATATTTGGAAACTACACTCAAAATATTAAATTTCATATAAGTAAATTTTTTTAATATTCAATGTGTAAGTGCTTCAAATTTTCAATCAAACTATGACAAATTCTACAAATAAGGAGAAACACTTCCACTTTTTGAGCTTTTTGTGGATCTAACTTCTTGCACATACCCTAAAGCCTTATATGTTGGGATCATTGATAATTGTGAAGGTGACACACACTTATTGTATATAATGTATGTCATCTGATTGATTTTTTTTTGGTGGATTTACTACTTCACCTTGATTTCCAGGGATTCTTCTTTTTTTTTTTTTTGGTCTTTATATTTGGACTGATGACACCTTTTATCTCATTTTGATTTTATTCTTGATCTAGATGTTGCACTTATTTTTTTATTTGGTACTTGATTTTCATTTTTTTCTTGCCTCGTGATAATTCTTCTCTATGTGATGGATATGTTGGTGGTCCCAATCAAAGGGTTCAATATTTTGGGGATGAAGGTTTCTAGTATGGATGGAGAGGGTAGGAAGAGGATGGGTGTCAATAGGATTGTTAGAGGGAAAATATGGCTTCTATACAATAATATTTGCATTCAATGAAGTACTTGGATAAAATCTTGCTAAGATTGTAGACTTATATAGGAGAATGAGTACTTAGTTGGATTTGATTAGTTTAGATGGATTAAGGTTTTCAAAGGATTAATTGTATCAAGATGGTTTAATGGTAATTTTGATTATGGTCAAGGCGATAAGGCTTGGTTATATTTGGGTGAAAATGGTTAGTATGAATTGTATTATATGAATTTGGGATATGAGAAAGAGTGTTTTATAATGTTGTTTCACATGCCTAGGTTTGGGTAGGTATGACCTATGAATAGTTGATTTTTTTTATGGTATAACAAGAATTAGGATGTATTAGGTTTAAGGGATCTTGGTTGTTCATGGTTGGGTATGGAGGATCTAGGGTGAGATGGTCCATGATCATCTTTTCAATTATTTCTTGGTTAATACTAGCATCATCATCATAGTAATCATATTATGGTTCACCAACATCATCATCATCAAAAAAATCATCTTTTTATTAGTCAATAAATATAGTATCATCATGATAGGACCCATATTCTAACTGGTCAACAAGAATATTATCATCAATGTTGAAGGTATTTTGGGATTGGTTGAACTGCTAGAAGTAAAATGGATAGATGGTGGCCATACCCTTTTGATTTGAGATAAATTCCTAATCAAATCAAGTATTCATAATGCTTGCTTTGGGTTAGGTGCTTTGATTTTGATTATTTGGATGATTATTCTTGGATATTTTGGATTTAGAATTATTTGGATTGGACTTTAATTTGATTTGGATGACACTAGGATTAAGATTAACTTTGGATGCTTAGAGATAAGATTGGTATTAGATGAACATTGATGCCAAGGGTGGTCTTTAGATTTTGATTTGGATAGGATTTATTTGCATGGTTGGTATTGTGATATTAAGGTTTGGATAGGATGATTTGGATCAATGTGATTGGATGTAGATTAGGATTGGTACAATTAGGATTGATTGGAGTTGGATTATTAGATCCAATTGGATCAAAAGGGATGATAAATCTCAAAGGGTGAGAAAAGGGGATAATGTCCTTGGGTATCCTTTTGGATGGTTGTAGGATGATTTTTGTATTGCATGCAAATGGCATAACTAAAGTATACTTCGAATCTAGAGTACTCAAACCAAATACATGCAAACCTCAGAAAGATACATGTGTTGGGTTCTCATAATTCCAACATCATGATGGTAAGATTGATATGATAGATTTATAAACTGGTAGCATAAGGCCATGATGATGAAAGATGCTCACCTAGGATAAGAGGCCTCTCATTTATAGAATTCCAAGAGGGAAATCAAGGGCCAAGATGCATTGGTTAATTGATGGCTAGGATTTATTAAGGATTAGGGTATGAATTAATGTTGTATTCATGTGAAAAGTTCCCATTAGGTGTAAGAGTTATGTATGGGGAATGGAGGGCTTGCAATTGATGAGATCTCTCAAGAAAGGGGGATTGGATAAGTTTCAAGAGTGGATTCATTGGAAAAGGTTGCTAAGAATATCAATGATGTGAATTGGACATAGGTAATAGTGCATGGATAAGATTTGGTGAGAAATGTATCTTTAGAGGAAAGATTTTACTTTTAGAAAGGCAATATTTATCTTGTTGCACTTTTCAAGTAGGTAGGGTATTTGAAAATTAGGATTATTTGGAAAGGGAATCTTATCACACGAGATTAGGGATCAATCAACCTAAATCAATTAATTAATTAATTTAGTTGGAGAATTTTGGGGATAAGATTGACTTAAATAAATATAAATTTGTTTAATTAAGGTGGGGGATAAAGGATTTAGATAAATTATTTCAATAAATAGTCACTATTTATTTAATTAATGGATAGAATAAGTTGGGATAAAATGTAGTCAAGTATGAGCTAATTTATGTGTCTAAAATATGGATGAATGAATTCTAATGGATGAGATGATTTCCAAAGTTGGATATGGATGATTTGGAGGTTTAGATGGGGATTGAAAAACTTGGATTATTTAGATGCTTTCCACTTTTTGGATCCTAAATATTATTTGGATTTAATTGATATTTTAAAACCTATGAATAGTTGTAGAGTCCCAATGATGGATTTACACCATAGAATGATTAAGGGTCCCAAGGATAGAATTGGATATAAATCGTAAGGATAATTAAGAGTCCTAATAGATATTTTTATTATTTGAACATAAGAGTTTAGATAATTTGGCTTTTTTTTTTTGTATTTTTTGTAATGTTTCTCCATGACTATTTTGGACCCTTACTACCCACCAAAACAATGTCAAAGACTACATTAAATTATAATATCTCATGACTAGTACATGAAAATGAATTCTCATACCTAATAGGAACTATTTTTCCCTTAAATCACACTTGAAATCATGCTACATGTGTTTGGATTCACTCGAGAGGTATGGGGAATATTTTATATGATCTACAAATATCCTCTATAATAATGGCAATAGGTCCCATGGGGTTTGAACTCTAACCACAACAATAATGGGAAAAAAAAATTCTACCTTTTATGCACCACTGGAGGTACACATTTTGTTGGAACACATTTGTCGTTGCACCAAAATATTGACATGTTAACACCTAATACAAGCTTCAGAGATAAATGGATCCACAAGAGGTGGTTAGTCCATGTCACGAATCTAAAGGGAGTCACTAGAAATTATTCCAAAAATCCCCCCTCAAGCATCACTCGATGGGATTCAAACCCATGACCACAACTTTGATGCCATTTGTTGGAACACATTTTTCATTGTACCAAAAGATCAACCTATTAACACCTGATACAAATGTTAGAGATAAACGGATCCATGGGAGGTGGTTAGTCCATGTCACGAATTTGAAGGGAGATGTTGGAAATTAGTCCAACACATCTATCCATTCCCTAAATATTGAATAATATTTTATTGGTAAGAGAAAACCCTTTCTAGAAGTTGTCATGTTAAATATGATTGTAAAGGGGAATTTGAGATAAGTTGGGAGGTAGGTGAGGTGAATAGTTAAAAATAGGTGGGATTATTGGATTTCATTATTCAAAGATACTCCATGACTCTTTAGAGTTCATGTAGTAGCTATGATATAATAAGGATAAATTCAAAAAGATAACAAGCATAAAGGAAAAGTAGAGTTGGGAAAAAAGGTGCATCAAGATGGTGAAGTCTAAAAGTCCAATGAGGACCAAGGAAAATTTGGAATTAGACAAGTGGGCATGCTTGGATGAGTAACTATGAACCTATGATGAATAACACACTTAGAAGATTTGACATGGCTCCATACTTAAAGACTTTAAGGACCATATATGGACATAGGGGAAATAAGAGGAAGAGCACACACAAAATTGGACCAAGGGGGACATAATTATTAAAAAAAAGGATACATAACAAGACTTCACCCCATCCTCCACCTTTTCATCCACCCATTCCAACTTTTATTCCTCATAAATGCATTATTAAGACTAATCCCCCTATTCCACTAAAAATCCAAAATCCCACACAACACAAACCACCTATTGAACAAAAAATTAAAACTAATCCCAAAACTATAAATCTTCCTCCCAACATTCCCTCAAAATCTTATAACATAATTAAATTTATCCTTCTTAAATTTAAACCTTCACTTGATTCTCCAATTTGTTAACCTTGATCCTCAACCCTTTTTCACTACTTTACCTACTATTTCAATGGTCATCATCATTGAAAAGGAGGCCAAGCCTAAATGAGTTTGGGTTCCAAAATTTTTATAAAAAAATAACATTCCTCCTCTTTTAGCAACCTTTACCTCAAGTCTTCATATCCCTTACAAGGCTACCAATTTTGAGATATATTTTTAATGACTCATTTTTTCACATTTCATCGAAAGAATTTTGAAGATTGTCTCCTCAAAGATAAGGTATTCACTAAGCTCATAAATAAACCTCATGTCTTATGTGTTCAATGTAAATTTATTTTCCTCTTTCTAATTTGTTCATCTATGTGAACAATGTAAAATCACATTTTTTGGTGTATGTTGACATTTAAGAGTTATGAATGACATCTAATTGCTTATTTACCCTTTCCCATGTTACACTTATTCTACTCAATGTTTCTCAATGAGTTTGGTATGATGTAAAGTTATTAGAGTTCCAAACACTCTTATCAAGTTAACCAAAAATATAACCCCTCTTGATTTTTGGTTTATAATTTATTCTTCTCTATGTTGTAATTCTTCAATTGTGCATTCTTCTTATGAATTAGGGATGACAAAAATATAAAATTTATTTGAATCCATTTCAATAATACTCAAATACAAGGTTTTCTTTGTTGTGTGTGAACCATGGATTTTTGGCACTCTAGGACTTTCTAACACTTCTAGGGTTTTTCACCTAAAACGAGAAAGAAAGGTCCAAAGAATCTAGCTAGTTCACTCAAATTATGTTATGTATGATTTGATTAAGACTAAATGGAATGATATGAATGCACTTAAACTGTGAAATTGAGAGATTATGAATGCAAAACCTAAGATTAATGCAATGTTTGAAAACACAATGTTATATGCAAACAATGAACTATGAATGAACAAATGCAAAACAAAAGAGAAAAGGGTTGAATCAGAGTGCACCTAGAAGTCTGATGAAGAATCTAGAATGTTTTGAATGCTATTTGGAATCACAGAAAATAAATAGTGAGACTCATTTTCCACTGATGGTGAATCAGTCCTGCTTTTGATGAAAACTGTCAAGAACAAGTTTATGAGTGTCGGGATCCAGAATCTGACAAAATTTAGATTTCCAACTTTAAGGTGGGACTCATTCACCATTGATGGTGAATTAGTCCTCTCCCAAAATTTTGGGAAATCAGGGGACAATTCTTTAGCACCAGATTTGAGGTTGTCTACTTGTCGGGTTGACAAAGTTAATCCTACAAAAAATGGACAGAAAGTCTTCTCCAAGCTTGAGATATGAAGTTGTTGACTTGGGACACTTTTTGACTTCTTCTCCACTTTTCAACACCTAAATTCTTGATAAATCAAACCCTTGTTGATGAAAATATGAAGATATGTCAATGGCTTCCTTTGAATGCTTGATTAATGCTTGATTTGATGATGCAAAGTGCTCAAATGCTAGTTGAATGCTTGAGATTGTAGGAGATTTCTTGAATGAGGAGATGTAAAATGAGGAGAAGAACACATATTTATACACAATTAGGCCTTAGTAACCCAATGATACATCATCATAGGCCGACATCAAGTAATTTTGAATAAAAATATGAAAGAAAATTTGAAATATTTTGAAATTGGAGCCAAGAGGGACTCATTTGCCACCCATGGCGAATGGGTCCCACCTTGGACTTGAAAGTGGGTTTCAAGAATTAAGTCACATTTAATGTTGTTTGTCAAGTTTACATTCAAAAATACACTTAATTAAGCTTTATAAGGGCATAAAGGGGTAAAATAAAGCATAAGAAAGGTGTAAATAGTGAAATTATGCCTAGAAAAGTGTGAAATATTGTTACAAGACTTTACAACACTTCAAAATAGGACTTGATGAGTTATGAAAAGGTGATTTTTAGGTGAATTGTAATGAAAAGAGTCTAGAAAAGTGTAGAAATGTTTTACAACACTTCACAACACCTTCACAAAACATCATTATTTGCATTTTAAAGGCCTAATGTGAATGTTCAAGCCACATTATATCAATAAATCAAAGAAAAATAGACCAAACATGAGAGGACAAGCGTAAAAGACCATGAAAATGACATGGGGCCATTTTTCTATGGTGCATTAAGCCCCCACTTTAGCGAGAGGATGAACTTTCTTCAAACTCACACTAAAGTAGGCATGAATATCAAGAGAGGGGTTTCAATGTACTTAAGTTAGCAAGATCAAATGACAATGATCAAGAGGGATGATCAAGCCCCCAGGATGAAGATCACATGGCAAACTGAACATAAGAACAAAGGAATACAATGATGATGAGAAAGAAATGATAGCTTTGATCATTTATCCAACTAGTTGTGGATAAGATCTAGGCCGATTGTTTAAAAAATAAAATGTGTACTTAGTATGGGGTGATAGAACTCATGGTTATTTTTCAGGTGAGAAGAACCAAGAAGGTGAAGTACTTACACTAGTTTCCATGCACTCACAAAAACATAGGTGGATATGGGAAGTCGTGCTTCAGAATGGGCTTCCTACTCAACTATACTAAAGTTATACCTCCCGATAACTTTAAAAAGCTGCCAAAAAGGAAAATGATGGTTCATGCTTCATGGGACAAACAAAGCTTTGTATGCTTAAAACTCATGAAAAAATTCAAAGGTACCATAGGCATGCAAGTTACATTATGCAAGGTGGAAAAATGTAAAATGTAAAAAGTATAAAAGGTGTTCAAAGGAGTCATTTTAAGTTCATGCAAGGTCTATCACTTAGGGAACATTGTATTTAATGTCTCCAAGAGAGGACCAATCAAAGAATAAAATATTCACAACTTAGGGGATGCAGTGTGTTACATCAAGCCACTAAGAGGAATGTAATATGCTAAGATAGATCATACTTATCAAGGACATCACACCCAATGCCATCCACAAAGTGACAAACACACCATATGAAGTGACAAGGCTACACTAGGAACTGGTAATGAAAATGAAATGATGCTGATGTATGCCTCCCACTTTAAAATAATTGCTACACATCAGTCTAGGAGCAATTACTTTAAAGTAGCAAAGGAAAAGAGAAAAAAAGAAAAAGGGAAACAAGACATGAGAGCCAACTTGGAAAGCCCCTATGCCAAGTCATATGTTTCTGAGTTAGGTTGTATCATTTAAACAAAAAGGAGAACAAAAGAAAAGGGATTTTCCACCCAAAAAAAGAACATACCAAACACTAAAGGGATCTATGGATTTGGGGTCAGTATTTTTGTTGCTGCAATTTTTATGAAAGAGCTTGGAATTTTCATCATTTCCCAAAGCACATAGAACTGGAAGAATGACACAAAGAGCATGAAAATAAATGAAAAACATAGTCCATTTTGGGTCCACATGGAAGAGACATTGTGGTCTCAATGCTTTGCATCATCCCCAAAAGGAAAATAAAAGTGAAAACAAAATGAAAAGGAGAAAGAAAAAGCAAAAGCTTTTGGGTGAACATGAATGAGACATTTCGGTCTCAATACCTTGCGTCATCCCCAAAAGGAAAACACAAGAAAAAAAATAAAGTGATAAGAAAAGGGACCAATTGGGTCAACATGGGAGAGACATTACAGCTTCAACACTTTGCATCATCCCCAAAAGGAAAAACATAAGCAAAACAGCAAAAAAAGGAAAGGACCTTTTAGGTCAACATGGGAGAGACATTGCAGTCTCAACACTTTGCATCATCCCCAAAATGAGAACACAAAACAAAGGTGAAAAAGACCAATGCATGACATAGAGAAGAATATAGGTACAAATAGAATATTGTAGAAAAAGAGGGAACATCAAACACACATTACGAGGGAAACACAATATGCACACACAAGCAAATCCAAAAAAAAGGAAATTGTAAAAGGCTAGTAAGGAAAATGCAAGTCAACCATCTAACAAGTCATCCAGCTCCCAATCATGTTTAGTGTATTGTGAGGGTGGATGACTGTCCAAAGGAAGAATTGAAAGGGATGAACTAGGAGATGTGCCAAGTTCATCACTTGGCTGAGAATATTTATCATTTAAGCTCATGGTAGATGAAAATAATGAGTTTAGATCATTATGCACTTCTTCATCTATTTTTGTGATCTCTTTATCATCATTGTATTTAAGATTGATTTCAATGGGAGGATGAAGGGTTATCTCCAAGGAAGGATGAAGAAAAATTTGTGGTTGTTGGATTAGTTCATTTTTTTGTGAGGGATGGACTGTGTTATCTTTTGGTGGATCAGGGGAAGAGGTTGATCATCTATTGCTTGTCATAGGTGGAGGTTGGGTTTCATTGTTTTCTTCCATTCAATACTGACGAGCAAGGAGATGACAATGACACCTATGCTCCCTAGCACCATATTTTTGTTTAGTTTTATTTTGAACTTGTTAAGGTGTAAGAATGGGTTGCTCCATCATAGTTCCTTTTCTTTTGAAGTGGGAAGAATAGAAGAAACCAAAGAAGATAGGTCAATCACTTTCTCTTTAGCTTTATACACTTGTTTAATGTGAGGAGGCATGATGGGATTGTCTTCATTTTCTCTTGGTCACTTAGACAAGGAAAGGGAAGTGTTTATGGGTGGTTGTTCATGAGGTTGTGTGGTTTGCTCAATGTCAGACTCAGGCTAAAGCATGCTTTCATCCAGGATAGATGTAGCAAAGGTGGATGAGGACTAGTGATGAAGAGACAATTCATCTATGTGTGTGGCTTTGAATTTTTGTTAGTATATGAAGAATAAATCCTTACGAGGGGTGATAGGCTCCATAGGTTCAAACCAAAAGGCTTCTAGGGAAAAATTACCTTTGGAAGATAATGGGTTAAAGGCATTATGGTTGACAGTAAATATTTCATTTCCATGTGGAAACTTCAAACACTTGTGAACAATAAAAGGGACTTCTTTCATTGAGCGAATCCAAGAGTGACCTAGCCATAGACAAAATTGGTTTGATTGTGAAATAATAGAAAATGTTACCTTCAAATTTTTAGGTCCCACTTGTAAGGGGAGTACAATTGATCTGATCGTAGGGCACACAAAACTAGTATTTTTTTTAATCCATACAATTGGTTTATTGTACTCATCTTGATATAGCTCATGTAGTACTAAAATTTCTTCTATGATCACATTTTCACCACAGGCGGGATCTATTAATATCCCATTAGTGGGCTTATCATAGATTTGGCTAGCTATGTAAAGAGGACCATCAAGAAGCTTTTTAAGTATATCTTTGGAAGAAAAAGTGATATCAATATTTTTGTTGGTTGGGCCCTTATGAGGGATAAGATCTATTGCACCCTCAAGTTCATCCATAGGAGTAACTTGGGTATCATTTGGAGTTATATCAAGTTGTTCATTATTTGTACCAATGTTCATGACTTGAGGGTTTGAAGGTTCACTAGCCTTGACAAATGAAATACTGTGTTTAGGCATAGGATTTGTAAATTCTAGTTAGGGGGTGTGACGGACTTATTACCTTGATCATTTACACCCACAATGGACAAACGACCCGAATCAATGAGGTCTTGAACTAAGTGTTTTAGACACTTACATTCTTCGGTGTCATGGCCATTTTGGTGATGAAAATGGAAATAACAATTTTGTTGAAAGTTGGGTGGGAAGGGCTTGGTGGTATCATGTGGTTTAATGGTAGGAAATGTGAGCATTTGTTGTTGGAGCAATTGGTTCATGGTATTGTGGAGAGTATTAGGTAGGGGAGTAAATTGTATCTTTAGATGTCAATAGGTATAGGGTACGACTGTTTTAAGAGAGACCACTTGGCTTGTAATAGGTTGGATTGGTTGCGGAGAAGGTTGATTGAATTTTAAGAAGCCTCGGTTTGGTTTTCTAAAGTTTTGCACATTGTTTTGGTTGTTTTGCTCATATTTCTCAACTCTTTTAGAAGTGGACTTTGAATCACGACTAGAAACCAAGTTGTGATAATCACAAAAGGGTCGTGCATAAATGCATGAATGAAGGGAATTTCATCATTGCTAACTTATCGTGAAGGTGAGTGTGTAAGTTTTTGATATTTACATCTTCTGCAAATATGAATTAGGGATCTTGAAATCAATTTGAGCATACAATGACTGGTAATGAGAAATGAAGTCAGTGACTTTTTGTTAGTATTTTGTTTACATCACATTAAATCTTCCATTGTTTTCTTAGGAGTCATGTGAACTTGGAAATGGCTGATAAAGGCATCTACAAGTTCATTGAATGATCAAATTGAATGATTGGGTAGGTTTGAAAACCACTCTAATGCAATGTCTTTCAAAATCCTAGGAAATTTTTTGGCTAACAGCTTATCATCAAGGAAAAATTCACTACACAAGGCTATATAAGAATTGACATGGTTGGTAGGGTCTCCTTTACCCCCGTATTTCTCAAACTTAGGAATTTCAATTCCTTATGACATCTAGGTGCGTAAGATTTCTAAGGATAATGAAATACTACAAACATGATATGTTGGTGGAGCATTTTAGCTTTGGCTAATGATGGAGAGTTGTTTTTACATGGATGAAATGGTGTTAAAGAGTTGTGTAATGATGGGATCAATGTAAGGAGTATGAGGTGGAAGGTAAAATGGATATGGGGTGTATGTAATGTTATGAGAGGTGAAATAAACACTAAGGGGGGTGAAGGTGGGGGATGGAATATGTAATGCCACAAAAGAGCTTGGAATACTGGTTGGATTTTCAAAAGAAGGAGCCACATGACTAACTTGTTGCATACTTGTAGTAACCTAAGGAGTGGTATAAGTTGGTATGGATTCTATTATTGAAGGGGGAGGAATGTGAGGTCCTCCTTGGCTTGCCACTATGTATGTTGATTGGGAAGTATTAGGAGCATGTTTATTGTGTATTTCAGAAATTTTCTTCATAAATTGTAAGTCATCATCACTTTCAATCAACCAATGAAGGCTATCAATGGCAGGTATGGTAGTGGTGGAATTTTTTTCAAAGGACAAGTCTTGTTGTAAATGTGCAAAATCTTCATGAATACTAATGAATTTATCTTGCGGAATTGCACTAGTGTGTGTCAACATTCATAGGGTGGGAAAGTGAAGGCATAAAAGTGGTATGATCAATGCCTAATGCACCATTGTCCATACTAGGAGTAGGAGCTCTTGAGATCCCAAGGTCGACAATGAAAGTGTTATCGCATGAATCCATGAGTCTAGAACTTTGTCTCACTAAAGTATTATCAATGGGGCACCAAACACTGATGCAAGTACCACAAAGGATGGGGTGAATGTAAATGAAATGTAATCTAGGAGTGAAAAATGGAAATAATAGAAATTCTACTAACTAAAACAAAGAACTAACAGTAGAGAACAAAAATGCAGGAAATGCCCAAAAAATGTTTAAAAATGCAATCTAAAATGTGCAGGTGGATTGATTCACCTAGGGTGGCGAATGAGTCCCAGTATGATAATTTTTTATGTTTTTCAGAAATTTTAATGTAATTCTAATGTTTTTTAGATGCCAATGAAGGATGTAGATGCAATTTTTTAATTTTTTCAATGATATGCAATGCAAAACTAAAATCTAAATGAGTCTTTCACTAATGCAAGTTAAGAAACCCTGTAATGCAAAAACAAAACAATACCCTAATTGAATGTTGATGTAAATTAAGTCTAAGATGCAAGATGCAATTAAAATTCAGTAAGCTAATATATTCAAAATGTAGGTTCACCATAATGAACCATAGATTTTTGGCACTCTAGGACTTTCTAACACTTCTAGGGTTTTTCACCTAAAAGGAGAAAGGAAGGGCCAAAGAATCTAGCTAGTTTACTCAAATTATGTTATGTATGATGTGATTAAGACTAAATGGAATGATATGAATGCACTTAAACTATAAAATTGAGAGATTATGAATGCAAAACCTAAGATTAATGCAATGTTTGAAAACATAATGTGATATGCAAATAATGAACTATGAATGAACAAATGCAAAACATAAGAGAAAAGGGTTGAATCAGAGTGCATCTGGAAGTCTGATGAAGAATCTAGAATATTTTGAATGTTTTTTGGAATCACATAAAATAAACAGTTGGACTCATTTGCCACTGATGGTGAATCAGTTCTACTTCTGATGAAAACTATTAGGAACAAGTTTCTGAGTGTTGGGATCCAGAATCTGACAAAACTTAGATTTCCAGCCTTAAGGTGGGACTCATTCACCACTGATGGTGAATCAATCCTCTCCCAAAATTTTAAGAAATCAGGGGACAATTGTGTGGCACCAGATCTGAGGTTGTCTACTTATCAGGTTGACAAAGTTAATCCTGTAAAAAATGGACAGAAAGTCTTCTCCAAGCTTTAAATATGAAGTTGTTGACTTGAGACACTTTTTTGACTTCTTCTCCACTTTTCAACACCTAAATGCTTGATAAATCAAACCCTTTTTGATGAAAATTTGAAGATATGTCAATGGCTCCCTTTGAATGCTTGATTGATGCTTGATTTGATGATGCAAAGTGCTCAAATGCTAGTTGAATGATTGAGATTGTAGGAGATTTCTTGAATGAATTAGGAGATGTAAAATGAGGAGAATAACACAAATTTATACACAATTGTGCCTTAGTAACCTAATGACACCTCATCATAGGCGGACATCAAGTAATTTTGAATAAAAAACTAAAAGAAAATTTGAAATATTTTGAAATTGGAGCCAAGAGGGACTCATTTGCCACCCATGGCAAATGGGTCCCACCTTGGACTTGAAAGTGGGTGTCAGGAATTAAGTCACATTTAATGTTGTTTGGTGGGTTTAAATTCAAAAATACACTTAATTAAGCCTTATAAGGGCATAAAGGGGTCAAATAAAGCATAAGATAGGTGTAAATAGTGAAATTATGCCTAGAAAAGTGTGAAATCTTGTTACAAGACTTTACAACACTTCAAAATAGGACTTGATGAGTTATGAAAAGGTGATTTTTAGGTGAATTGTAATGAATAGAGTCTAGAAAAGTGTAGAAATGTTTTACAACAACACTTCACAACACCTTCACAAGATGTCATTATTTTAATTTTAAATGGAGTACATCAAATACTCTCATCGTATTGACCAAAAACATAAGTCTAGGCTTTTGACCTTTCTACTTTTTCCTTGAAGTCTATGTTCTACTCACCTTTTATCAAACTTTATCTCTTACATTGTTTTCTACTAATGTGATGTTTATTTTATTTTTCCACTTCATTTTTCATTGTTGCAATTGTTCAATCATTATTTTAACTTCTTTAGAAAGCATTAAAAATCTAAAAAAAGATCATGTGTGTCATTGATTGAAATTTTTACATATTAAATATTTTGTAATAACTTTTAACATGAATGGTAACTTGAATGTTGACATATTATAGACATTAAGGAAAAACTACTAATAACTATAAAGTGTTCAAATGTTATATTTTATGTTTTGCATAGTTTTAATGTGAAATTAATACTACCAACCATAAATATATCACCCAATTAATGCAAGAGGTTGAATCTATAGTTTTTATTATATATTTTTTTTCAACAACTTGAAAAAAAATGTTTTTAATAAAATATTCAACTACATTAAGCTTAGTAGCTAATTATTATTATTTATGATTGTTGGGCCAATTAGGAGCTCCTCTAAAGCAATATGGAGAAAATGTTGAACATTGGTGGAAGGATTGAGACCATCCATGAGCAGTAACTACAATCTTTGTGTTTGAAAACACATGTGGTATGATGCCCAAAGGATTGATAATTGCAAACACATCAACAACCTCATAGAGGGCATGAACCCTTGTTAAAATGAGGAATTGATGGTGCTCTAACAACTATATAAGTCCATGAAGTCCACAAGGATCTTGAGCTGATCTTTTCCTATTTATCTTTGATTTATTTTCTGGCCTCTTCTCAATGTGATAGAGTTGTCTAGAGTTGGACTTTGCATGGATCTTTCTCGGTGGCTTTTGTGTTCTATTATCAGATGAATATGGTTGGCCCTCCTCCCTTTTGGGTGAAGCTCTGGTTTCCTAAGCTAATTTTGAAAGTTAATATCTTCTTCTGGTTGCTCTGTCGAGATAAAATCTTGACTATAAATAACCTTTAGAAAAGGGGCTTTTCCATGCCCAATGGATGTTGCTTGTGTGAGGAAGTTGTAGAAGATTCTTTCACATAATTGTTGGGTGCAGTTTTTCTATGTAGGTTTGGACTCATGTGTTGTACCTTTGGAATCTTGATTGGATATTTTTTGGGTCTTTAGTTGATCTTTGGTTACAATGGTCTCCCCCAACTTCTAACCCCTTGTTGATTTTGCTTCGGTCCCTTATTGTCCCCCATGTGGCTTGGGGATTATGGAGGGAAATAAATAGAAAAATATTTCATGATACTTCTATTCCTCCTTTGAGATTGGCCTTCAATATTTGTGTTTCCATCAAGGAAAATTTATATCTGAAGTGGCTTTGTCTAAGAAATTTACCCCAAAAGTGTCTGTTTCGAACTATGACTACTATGTTGCTGGTCAATGGAATCTGAATGTGGATATATCTAACCCCTTGAAGAAGGCTAAAGCTTCAAGAGAGGGAGTGAGGTGGCAAGCTCCAACTCAGGATTGGTATAAGGTGAATTTTGATGGTACTGCTAAAGGTAATGTAGGTCCTACTAGTTGTAGGGGAGTGTTACGTGATTCATATGGTGGGCTTGTTTCTATTGTGGCACTCCCTTTGGGAATCCAGACACACCACTACATAGAAGCTTTGACAACCTACCATGGTTTAAAATTATCTCAAGAGAAGGGGATCAAAAGACTTTATTTGGAAGGGGACTCATTGAATGCGATTAATTGTTTGAAGAGAGCTAGCCCTCCCTCCTAGACAATAGAACACTTAATTCAAGACTCCCTAGCTATCTTGAGTACCTTTGATGATGTTCATGTTTCTCATATCTATCAAGAGGCTAACAATCTAGCTGATTGTATTTCCAATATGGGGGTGATTGTGCCTAGGAGTTGGGACTCTAATGATCTCCTTCCTATTGAAATGTAGACTATTGTAAATGATGAAAAAAGGTCACATGTTTTGAGCGATGGATGGAGGGATTCCTATAAATAATTAAATATTTATTTTGATAAGATATAATTTGTGCTAGCCTATTTACCTGGATTTCGATGGTAGAGATATGGGAAATAATAGGAAGCTTAGTTTCATGATGTCAACTAGTACTGAATTTGTCAGTGTTACATGCTTTGTAGGTATTTTTCTTTTGCTTATGCTTTGTTGCTTCTATTTTTCTCTAATGGATTTCTTTTTTGGGGAAGAAGCTCTAGTTTCCAGTGGACAGGTCATGATGGGTGGTGATAGATGTTGAACTCAACCAGTAACCTACGATGAAATATTGATGAATGGTTTAGTTTGGCAGATTTTGGAGAAGGGTGGTGTGACGCCATATTTGTTGAAACTCCATGGTTTTGATTCCCAAGTGTCAAAGAAGTTTGTAAATGGTTGGAAGAATAGGGTTCTATAAATTTATGGTGTGGAAGTCAATATTACTAAGGATTTGATCATGGAGGTAGTTTTTCTTTCCTCAAAAGGAAAAAAATTATATAGGGAAAGGTTGGCCACTAAATCTGTCATGGAAAATTTCTTGAAAGGCAACAAGAGATTGAAGCTCAAGAAGATGGGTGATGGTGGTTATGACAAATCTTCATTGAAACCCATTTGGAGGTATGTGGCTATAGTTGTGATGAGATACTTCATGTTGGATGGGAGGTTTTCAATAATTTATGGTTACCATTTTATGCTCCTTAGTCATTTTAGTCATAATAGAGTAGTTTTGTTCCCCTGTTATCTATTGTTTTCTCTTGAAAATAGTATTCTTGATTTTTTCAAGAATTCGAATAACCCCTATTTGCATGAGGGGTTAATGCTCCTACTAGTTGATCATATCAAAGCCAATTACATAATTGAGACTCCTAAATTAAATAAGGGCCATAACGTTAAGGATACTCTCTTTGAGCTTGACATAGGGGATAATTTGGAGAGTGATGAAGGGGAGGATGTAAAGATTGATTCTCTTGAGGACCTCTAGGATGATCCTACTAAATCCTCCAACAAAGAGGATTCCTCTTCTTGGTCAAAGGGCTCCTTTACTAATTTGGAGTGGGAAGGGGAAGGTAAAGGTTCCTCTAAAAGGAAAAAAGTCCAATGTGAAGAAGGCAAAATCATCTCCTTTGATTGGTGTTAAAAGTACTGATTTGGAGGGGGTGGGGAAGGGATTAGCTCTTCAAACAATAAAAAAGTGACTGGGAAGAAGGTAAACTCCCCTCCCCTACTTGGTGTTAAAAGAAAAATTTAGTTAGGAGATGGTGGAATGAGGAGGGTGGGGAAAACTTCTATGGAACAAGGTGACACTGCTTTGGGTAAAGGGAAGGGAAAGATTGGTGAGGTCGTGGAGGAGCTGCTAGGAGGTATGGAGTTCATTATTGAGGAGTTGGCTCAAAGGAAAGACAACAAATATTTTAGTCCTGATAAAGTGATTGACCTAGAAACCAAGTCTTTGGATGATGGTAAAGAGAAGATGGTCACCCCAAATGGTAAGTTTCATTATGTTGTTGAAGCTCTCCAATTGATGGATGGTAATGATGCTGCACACCTTGTGAGGGAGGGGACTAGTAATATTTTGTTGTTGCTAAAGTGGATTCTTAATGAAGTTAAGCATCTTCATATGAAGATTGATTTTGTAGCACAGTTCAATGTGTCTCTCACTAATAGTAATAATCTGGAATCATCAGTTGCTAAAAAGGTTTAAATTATGAGTAGTACCCTTGATAGATTTGTGGTTGATGTGGAAAATCTTAAGGATGTTCATGAATCTAGATTGATAGCTCTTGAACAAAAAGTGTTGAAGATTCTTGAAGATATTTCTACCTTTGTTTATGTGAGTCATGTTTCATTGCAAAGTAGTGCAGAGGGATTGACTCTTCTTAATGAAAAAACTAGGAAATGGACTAGTAAACCATTGCATGTTGGCAAGGAGATGTTGGACCTGGAGGAAGTGGCCTTATTGGGTAATGTCGAGACTAGGAAAGATGATGGTCCTTGCATTTGGACTAGGAGTAAAACGAAGAAAGGTGGAATGTTGTCTTCCAATGAGCTTAACTATGTGGTTAAGATGCATGACAAAGTTATTGCTAGTGATGTGGAGGCAGTGAGAATTCTTAAGAATTTACAGTAGTTGTTGTCTGTCTTTTTTTTTTAATGTTTTTTGTCTTGTGCTTGCTGATTGTCTGATGTTGGTTTAGTTGATGGTTGGGTTTTTGCCTTGGGGCTGCTTGGTTCCAATGTTCCTCTTTAATTAGTAGCCTATCCCTTTTTGTATAGGGTTTCAAGACCCCTTAAAAACCTATTTTCCTAATAAAAAACAACTATATAAGTAGCCTTGCTTAGACTTTGGCTTGTGACTCCACCTTTTTGTGTTATAATGTATTTTTGAAAAATTATAATTAAATATGAATACCTATTTCATCGAAAAAGAGTTTACACATTTTTATAGAATTTGATTTCAAATATTTATTAAAAATAATTCACAATACCTTCAATTTTCAAAATGAATGTTTGTTAAATACCAGACATCTCTCTCATATAAATTAAGATTATACGTTGTTTTAAATAACTTGTGAATTTTTCATATCACTAATCACATACAATCCATATATTTCATAATATAAGCATAACTAGCACATACACCTAAAGGAGGTTCAAGGATTACACCGATAGAAAACTATATGTATGTTAATATGTTAGAGAGTACGTATTTGTGCATGGGTGTGTACGGATGCCATATGCTTCAAATTTTAGTTGTATGTGGCTGGATTAAACAATTAATAATAAGTTCTAAATAATAGAATGAAATAAACTTAGAGAAATCTAGATTTTTTCCTTAGAGAAATTAAAGTATTATCTAATTTTGAAATATTTGCATACAAAATTAAAACATAAAGCAATGTAAATTGAAAAAGAAAGTTGCCATCAAATTGACAAAAAACATTGCAATGGAAATAGAATGTTCCCATCAAGTTGGAAAATCAATATTTCTCTGGCTTTTACATGATAAGTGAGATTGTGGAAGCTTATGTATAAAATAAGAGAAATTAGACAAGGAAAAAGAAAATATGAAATAAGAGGATGTTGAGTAGGAAAGGTGATCTTAAATCCAATTATGTTAACTAGGATTATCTCCTTTTCACTTTGAATCCATATTTAGACATAAACCAACTAGGGTTTTACGATTGACTTGTTGCCACAAGGGAGAGCCAACCTCTTGGGGTTTATTCTTTCCTTGAATTGTAAAAGAGATAAATTTGTTGTGTGCTTTAGCAATCCTATTTAATATGTAACTCTAGATCTAAAAATGTAATTTATTGCACAGATGAAAACAAAAAGCACCAAAAAAGCTTCAAATTTAAGACTAAGATATAGAGAGGAACATGTGAGAAATTTGGGGTTTATTTTTTCGATTAGGGGTGTGGGGCATCTCAAACTAGATTCCTCCTTTCCCAAATCTACAAAGTCTGAAATGCAATTTATAGTTTGCTTTGTGTTTTTTAGAACTGTCTTTTGCTAAAAAAATTAGATTTGGAAAACATGCATGAAAATAGGGGGAAAGGTTGTGTTGTATAGGGGCTTGCCTAAGTCAAACATTGTTTTGGTATTTCTACCTCCACGTACAATGATTTATGATGATCAAGAGGCATACCCTAGGTCGGGTAGAGGCTAAAACAACAATAATTGACTTAAGTGATAAATGATAAATGATAATGCTACCTTGATGTGAAATCCTCGATGAAGTGAAGCCACACCACAATTTATCACAAATGTTGATTGATGGATGCCTTGATTGCTTGATAGACCTACCAAAGGTTAGTTTCCAAACACAATAGGTTGTTGTAGCTAGCATGTAGAGGATAATTCAATAGATCTTCATGATTTGGTGTGATTGATCATAATAGCTCCTTGCTCATAATTTTCTTCATTCTCCTTGATATCTTGCAAGCTTGATCTTAATTGATGAAAGAACTATAATAATGTTGCTAATTTTTCCCTTGAATTTGCCTCAAGACTAATTTTAGGATCTTCATTTTTTCTCAATAGATTTTCTAGCTCTCCTTAGAATTGAAATGATTAAAGTGGCTTGTATTTATATATGAAATTCCTCTAATTTCTTGAAATCAAATGTTGATAGCCAACAAATAAATTCATTTTTTTTAAAATAAAATATCAACACCGACATATCCAAAATGGAGCCAAAATGGGTTCGACAAGGGCATGGGGAGCCCTAGTCCAAACCCATCCTTTTCGGGGCCTTAAGCATCAGGGGTAAATATTAAATGCTTGCTTTCATTTCCATTGTTTGATTTTTTGAAGCTATTTATAAAACAAGTAATTAAATGCATAATTAAGTCCAAGCACTTAGGGGGGAGCTAAACCTAGCGTGAAATTGTCAAGGGTGACAAGTTTTTATGTTGCGGGGGATAAAAGGAAAATATATAATCTCTTATCTTCTACATTTTCTCTCACTTTATCATGCATGTCATGTAATGATGGAAATTGTACACTTCATAATTTTCATACTTTATTTTGAACACACTTTGGTGTGTGATCTCGTAACATATTTTAAGCTACATTGAGCCCTTAGACTTGATATTTTTCCTCACCAAATTGTCAATTTTTTGTATCGCATTTTGATCATTTTCATTGACCTAGAACCATATGTCAAATTTTGAGTGTTTTATCTAGATACTAGTACAACATACATTTTTTTGCACAACACATTGAAATCCCATGATTTTTAAAAAATTAGATTATTTTTTCCTATCTAGCGACATACTATCACCTATTATAACAATTTTATGTCCTAAAAATATTCATGTGCTTAAATCTAACCCTTCAACTCCTCAAGGATCCTTTTTCTAGTCAAATATTTTGAATAAATTTTAATCCAATAATAAAAGGCCCCCTTTTTATATTATCTCTTCTCTATTGGATAATTAGTGTTTTTTCTTGAAGCTTGCTCAATTAAATATGTTGTACTATTTTAATACCTTTATATGATCATAATTGTCTTCATCATTTGGATCATATTGTTTTTCAACAAGTTATTCTTGTTATTTTAATAGTGTTACATCTATTTTTTTTATCATTTCCTTCTAAATTTATTGGAAAATATCATAGATTTATCATTTCTTTGTTGACCAAATACACATTCTAGGGATTACTCCATATAGACAAGATATCTAGAAGTTCTAAATTTTCATTTAATGTTCTTAAAATTTATTCAAAATTAAAAAAATTCTAAGAATGAGAACATCAGACCATTCAAGAGAAGACAAATTCTAGAGAAATAGATATTTATTAAATTGAAATAAGAAAGCTTTCAACAAGAATTCTACACTAGAAACATGATCTTCTTTTTTAAAATTTTCTCTCTATCTACTAGGTATTATTGCCTAAAGAAGTAATTTTTTACAACTTGAAAAAACTAGAAAGAGACATTTTATAAAGGTGATCTTCCTTTTATAGAGGAAGATAATAAAAACGCCTATTTTAGAGCATCAATTTATCGCCCATGCAACTCTTTTACACTTAGAGTATCTTTTCAAAAGGGTAGCTTATGCCTATTGATAGGTTTTTGGTTGTTACTCTTCAATTCATCCATGCACCGATATTAGTAAATATCCATGCAAAATTTATAATCACTACTTATCATGCCTAAAATATAGAAATTCACTTTATAAATAGAGTAAATCCTATTTATATCCATTCTTTCAATTTTGCATAAATAAAATAATGTTTAAATTAATTAATTATTAATACATAATAATATATATTTGTTAAAATGGTACTGGTCCTTTTTGATATATAATTGAAAATTAAAATTATCAATTTATTGTTGACTTTTCTATTTTATGATATTCTTCCCAACAATCCATCATCAAAGCCATTCAATCACTCTAATTTGAATTGATAATCTATATATTCCTTATGATAAAATTCCAACTATTGATTCATTTCTATTATGTCCCATTTTATCATCTTAAAATGTAAATTTAACTGTATAAACCTATTTAAATTAATATCATTAAAACTAG
>VDFB02358134.1:24489249-24533076 GCA_007258455.2 Sequoia sempervirens | reverse complement strand
TTAGAGCATGTAGAGCGTGATCAACATGTTGAGCATGATCAGGCTAGAGAAGATCAGGAATATGATGTGGCCCCATCAGGTAAAGAGGACCACTCTAAAGTTCTATTAAACATATTTAATTGCAATTGGTGTATTAATTAATGGTCTTCATGTTTCAACATGCATCAGATTTAGAGGTGTCTACCATGTTGAAAGTATGAGTCTATAACAGTAAAGTTTAGGAACATGATGTGGACCCATCGTATAGAGAACTACCTCTAATGTTCTTTTAATTAATGTGAAATACTTGTAACAATAATAATAAAACATATCACCACATTTCTTTCTCTTATTGCAGCAGATCCCCCTTGAAGCTGCCGGGCCCACGCTATGAGCACATCACGCCGTATATTAAGATCATAAGTAGAGGCGTAACAACCAAAGGGGGGACATATTGATTTAGAATATGATACTCCACTTCATCTTTATGTAGCTTTCAAAAAGAAACAAAAAAAAAGTGATTGTAATCATATCATGACAACCATATTTTTGATAATATGTAAAAACTGAAAGAATGAATATTATATGTTAATGAATGAATGTGAATATGTTAATTAATTAATGTTATATGTTAATGAATTAATGTTATATGTTATTAATGGATGAATGAATGATTAATGTTATATGATTGGGTATGGGGAATTGAGAGTGATGTAAGGGGGGGAGGGGCCAAATGAGCTTCCACCGTCATGTGGTTGGCCCTATTAAGTAGAGAATATTAAACTATTCTCGAAACAAAGAGAAGCTCAATAAGGTAATGCACTTTTCAATATAAGAAATGCATTGTTTGAAGCATCAAACCAATAAGCAGTCTGTATGTATGATTTGTCATCAGTCTCTACAATAGTACATTTCCATGAATATTTTTTTTATAAAAAATTAATGCTTCATCGCAATGTCGATGAAAACCACCAACAAAAACCACTGACGAATCAACAGAAAGGCTCGACAAAGTTGCAATAGTTGTGATGAAGATTTCGTCATAACTCCTTGCCCATTTCATTGTCATTTCGACGAGCTTTCGGCATTGCCACCACGCTACTCCTTGCCCATTTCATCGCACTTACAATGAATGTTTGGTGTTCTCTTCCGATGCTACTCCTTGCTAATTTTGTCACAAAGTCGATGAACTCTTGGTGTTGTTTCAACGCTACTAGTTGCCTATTTCATTGCACATTCGACAAACTTTTTGTGTTGTTTCGACACTACTCCTTACCCATTTCATCAAAATGGTGATAGACGTCTGTTGTTGTTCCAACACTACTGCTTGCCCATTTCATTGAACTGGTGATGAACATCTAGTGTAATTCGTCAATGGATACACAAAGTTTTCATCGATATTCCAATGAAATTCTGAGGCATTTCACGATGTTGTCGACCAAAAATTTTTCACCGTTATTACGATGTTTAATTTGTTGTTAGCCTTTCGACAAAAAAATAATGACAAAAATATTTTCACCATTTCATCGCGCTTCCAAGAAAGATTTGTCGAACGATCGACGAATGACCATCAGAAAATGGTGCCAAATTCAGTAGTGTTTTATGTTCCAATATCAATTCATGTCTCAAATAATAATATTCCCAATTTTATTTGTTACTTTCTTTCTCACATAGTAGTCAAGTATTCCACATCTAATTTATTTGCAAATTTACCTATACATCACAATAGTTACACATAATTCACAACACAAGGCTCATACAATGGAATTTACAAGGATGGAAATTCTTGGATACCATATCCATTAGGAAATATGGTCTCAAGGCCCTTCTCTAAGGACCCCTCCATACATTTCCTAGTACCTTCCCCATGTTTGTTTAAGGGGATTATCCTCTAAAATGAAGTCACAACAAGAACAATCATAGAACTATGGGGAATGGATTACGATTGTCCCCTACTAGTCCCATTTGCATCCCCCTTCAATAATTCTCTAACACATCTACTCCCCTATATGTCCTGCCAGGGACCCCATTGGTATATGAAAGTTTACAAATGTCACATTGCACCACACTTTGCAGAACTTTTCAAACAATAAGAAAGGCTCAAATCGAGTAACATAAGATCATACACCAAAGTTTCAATAAAACTCCCAAAAGAGGAAATTGTAAATTCAAGAGAAAAAAAATAAAGATCAATTGTAGCTACATTGCAATATTCCAATCTTAATTCAAAAATGAAATTAAATAAGTCCTCAAGGCAATTAGACTGTGACAACCTTCAAATAGCTAAATAACCCCAATAAAAGAAATGTAAAATTTCACACTGTTTTGATTGGAGGTAAGAAATGGTTTTTGAAGGGGCCCAAAACCCTTTATAAAATAAACCAGCTGATAAAAAAAGAAAACAACATTATGTAGCAATCAACCTAATGGCAGCGAACCAACAACCAAAAAGAAGCCAAAAAGAAGGAAGCCAACCAACAACACTACATATTGTTTAGTATGTCAGCAACCTCCACTTCACTAGCAACCACCTTCTGCACATCATCCATAGTATTAGACACCTCTATACCAGAGGCCCCACTTTGAGCTTTCATTATGTTTCTAGTTCTAACCCCTGACCCACCATTTTTTACCTCACCACTCAAAAAACTACCTTTAACACCACCCTTCTCACCAACACAATCCACATCCAACAACTTACCCACAACAACAATATCATCAGCATACACAATCTCCTTTCTCTTTTTCATAGTAATCACAGGGGAGATCACCTTGGCAGAGTCAGAAATGCCCAAAACCTTAGAGACATCTCCACTCTTCATCACAACATTCCACATTTTATCCATTTTATCCTCAAAGGATAAGATTATCCCCTCCAAGTTTTGTTTCAAATTGATGGTTTCCTTTTCCATAGTATTAGTCACAGTATTAAGAGAGTCCAACAGATCATCAATTTGGCTTTGGACAGAAAGGTCATAAGCCTTACTTGCAATACCTCTAATTCTAACATTAGTCCTATTAATATCATGGAATAACCACTTAAAAATTTTAAACAACACATTAGCACTATCACAAGCTGAGCCCAACACATCAAACAACTCCTCCCTGTCAAAGTTCTCAATCCCTTTCCCCACAAAAATGTCCTCATTAGAAGAACTAACATGAACCTTATTAGCTGAAATATCCTTACCTTTGTTGGTGGAGATAGGAGTCTTCATATTTTGAATGGAGTAGGCAATTTCCTCTGCTACAACCTTCCTTTTCATCAGCCTATCCATAATCGATTTGCTAGTTTCCATAGTATGTCCTCCACCAACAACCCTTTCCTTCCCCTACTTCTGTAGCCCAATGTCAACACTCAAAGAAGCCTCACCAAAGATACCTCCAACCAAGGAAAGAGGGAAACCCCTCTCCAAGAGTTGGCCAATAGTTCTCAACACCCTTCTCTTTCGGCTCCCATCCTCAATCTCCTATGATTTTCTAGCCATTGGGGGAGGAAAGGAAGCTTCCCCATAAAGTTCATTTTTGTCCTTAAACCCCTTAGTATGAAAATTCACAACCACCTTATCACTGCATGTCATATAGTCATCTTTGTCATCTGACTTCCTTTTCCCAGTCTTACCCAGAACAGGGGAATCGGGGCCCTCCTCAAAAGAGGCATACGAATCCAAGACATAATCAACATCATCATCCCTATCAGACTTGGAATATTTGTTCAAAATAAGCATCCTCTTCTTAGATTTTTTTACTAGCCCTTTCCTCTTCTGACTCCATCTCATACCACTCCCGGGGTTTAGCAATACTTTCCTTCGGGGACACAAGAGGTTTTTGCACCTCATGAACTTTGATTTGTTCATAGATCAAAAGATTAACCCCAAATGTAGGACATGGTTTCTAGGGTTTTTCATGTGTTCCTTAATCCCCGAGTCAAGTGGCATCAACAAGTAGTATGGTAAGAGTTAATCACTGTATACCTTCCTTCCAAGGTGGCATACCTCATAATCTCTTCAACAACATCGCACCACAATGATTTTAAAGAGCTCCTCTAATAACCACCACTCTTCACCATCCTCAAATCAACAACCTCTTTCCCTTTAAAGAAAATAGACATTGCAGATTGTGATTCTTTTTTGTCTTTGAACACCTTCATACCATGCATAGCCAAGCCAGTAATTTGGGCTATGAATTCTTCAGTAACTATGATTTCCCTTCTACCCTTGAGCAATGAAATCAGTGGCCTAAGGTTTTTTACGATGTAGTTTCTCCATATACGGAGTTAAGCCACCCTTCTCTAAAATCTCCCACACCTCCTTCCTCTGCTTAGTAGAAATGTAGGACTTAGGATCAGCGTGGTTTTTGTACCCACCCATCACAAAAATATTAACAAATAGAGGCCAAGCACAAAGCAGAAACCTCAGGAAACTACGATAGATACCACCCATATCAAAATCATAAAACAAAATACTTTGGAAACTAAGATGAATATCACCCAAAATCCATGCGAAGCTAGCAAAAGGGAAGATATGAAATGATGAACTTGAACTCCAATCCTTGTGAAAGTCCCCATACTTAAAACATGAATGAGATAAATCTAATCATCCTCATTCATAAAATTAGTCCACGTGAATAAGGACATGCCAAACTCAATGCAAAATAAGATCAAAAGCAACTTGAAATTAGCATTCATTGTTTTTGAAAAGGAAAAAATAGGTTTTACAGGGACCTGGAACTGTAGAGTTTAAACAACAAAAGATAACAAAATAAGTCCAGATGAACAGATAGCTATCCCACTAAGGAAACAACAGCAAAAAAGACAACAGGGTCCAAAAAAGGACCACCCAAAAAAAACCAGAAACAACAACGACCGCACTACTCCAAGGTGTTCAGCAACTCCTCAGCCTCCATTTCAACATCCTTCATATCCTGTAACCCCTACTTGAGGATTTGAGCCGTATGTGATGAAGTCAGGGTCTTCCTCTTAGTGTTATCCCGGGTACGAGTTGAAATCCCTTCACCAGCAGATCTGTAGCCACCTCTGTCTGCGTCCAAATCCACAACCAGCGAACCCTTTTGATTTTTTTCGAGCTTTTCTACCATAGCATTGATGATGATGGTGTTATGCCTGGCAATTTTGTGATTGTTCACCACCATGGCCCTAATATTTTGGCCTATCTTGGACATATTTCACTCGATACTAGTCAATCTTTCCTCCTGTGAAAGTTGTCTTTTCCTTGGTAAGGGGGTTTCCTGTCCTTTAGTCTCTTTACAACTTCAACTCATCTTCTACTCCAAATCCATGACCCTGCTGCTTAGGTCCATATTACGGCCTTTCAAATCATAGACTTCCTTCTGGTTCCACTTGAGAATAGTGAAAAGGCCATCCGTACTTTTCTCTGCCACACCCACAATGTCCTCAGGTTTGAGCTTATTCAAGGCCAAATTAATTTCATCCTTATTAGGGGAATCATAAGGGGCATTCCCAAATCTTCCAGACACAGGGGCACTAAGAACCGACTCCTTACTGACCATAGGTTTATCAGAAATAATTTCCATGGAATTCTTAGAATATGAGATAAGTTTAGTAACAGAGGTACCTCTAAGACCAGAGACCAAACCCGGAGTAGGACAGCCGGGAGGCAGATGGGGATTAAGACAGGGCGGCGAAGCAAAACCCGGGCTAGGGCACTCAAGCAGAGGCTACAACTTAGGACAAGACAGTGGAGCAGAATCCTTAAGGGCCTTCCGACAAGACCGGGACTGGGGAGTATAGGTATTAGGACCATCAGGGGTACAAGCAGGGGGGCCTGGGGGTCGATCTCCCTACTACTTTTTGTATCCTCATCATCCAAATCTCCGAGATCAACAGTTTTAGGCAAAGTAGGTAAATTTTGATAATGCTCAAATATGAACCTGACAAGACCAAGGTGAATAATAGCATTCTTCCTAGGGTTTCTTTCAACTTCATCAAGGCAATTCTTCAAAGAAGAAAATAAGTAAAAAGGCAGAGAGATACGAACCTTGTGACAGAAGTGGTTCAGAATAGCAAAGTGGTAACCATACACTCTGGTGAAGTGCCCGTCAACCGTAATATACTCCATAATAACTCTTAAAACTTTTCTCCATATGGATTTGATGGACTCCACATCAAAGTAGCTATTGGCGACCTTAACCAACTTAGCTTTCTCCTTGTCTTTTTTAGGAAATTTAATGACCGCTTCATCAGAGAACCGATGGTCCCGATAAAATTTCACACCCTCTGTCAAAAGACTAGTTATCTCACCGATTAAATCCTCATTCAGCTTAACATTCTTGCCAAACAACACAATCTCTCCATTTTTCCAATTTTTAACAAAATAGTCCAGCATCCCCTCATCAGTACCATGGAGCTTTTCCAAATACGGGACTAAGCCTCCCTTCTCAATTCTTTCCCAAGCTTTGTCATTCTTTTTATGCTCCTTAAAGCTGCTCGACTCCACATGTTTTCTTTCTCCTCCCATTTTCAAAGCTCTGTTAAACAATACCCTACTATTGCTCTGGGTCCCGATTAGGCATATTTTATTAAACACCTAGAAAGTGTGCCAGAGACTCTTCTTGAAAAGGAAAATGACGTCGGTCCCATCAAATCTAATGAAATTGACGTACCTAATCTTTATCCGCTTCATCATGATGAAGAAAAACTTCTCTTCCATGCACTGAATCATAATAAATTAGCGCTTTCACATCAGGGTGGAGGAAGTCATTCTTCCTCCATGTGTTTTCCCCACCCTTCTTGACCCCTTCATTGGCGAAGTAATTAGCCACCTTATTGGCTTCTCTATAGGCATGGGACACTTTCACTTTATCAAATTTACTTAATAAGAATTTAGTATCTTCGATCCACTTTTTGATGGTCCATGAGGGAGGGGTAAGCCCTAAAATGCAATTTATTATATTCATTGAATCACCCTCCAACCAAAGACATTTCGTGTTCATCTTGAAAGCTAAACTAACTGCATGATAAGCCCCAACAACTTCCGCAACATGATTAGTTTGGGTGCCGATGTCCACAGCAAAAGCTGCAATAAAAGCTTCGGAGTTGTCCCTTAAAACACATCCACTACCAGCTTTCCCAGGGTTGCCTTTAGCTGCACCATCAAAATTGGCTTTCACCCAGCCCAAAGGCAGCAACAACCAACTTGCATTCTCTCTCCCACAAACAACAGGTTTAATGAAATTTACCCCAACTAATTTTGAATTCCACTTTTCAACTATGGCAAAGTTGAAAGGAGACCAATTAGCTTTCTCAACCATTTTTCTTGGAATTAAAGATAAATTTTCCTTTATAGCCCTTACGATCTTAGCATGCAAGTCCCCTTCCAACATCTCTTTATCCCTAAACACTCTGTTGTTCCTTTCCTTCCAAATATTCCAAGACACAAAAGGTAGAACAAAAGACCATAGCTTTCGCACAAAAGGATTTTTTGAAGGAGCTTTCCATTGCATGAAGAAATCTTCAACAGAAATAGGGGAAACCTAGACCACATCAAGAAGCACAAGAATTTTACCCCAAATATTTGAAACAAAAGGGCAGTGAAGAAAAAGATGATTAACAGTCTCAACATCATTCCTGCACATATAACACCTGTTTGGTAATTGAATTCCTCTTTTTCCAAGATTATCCATAGTGAGAATTTTATTCTATAGCATAATCCAATAGAAAATATTTATTTTAGGAGTCAAGTGATTAATCCAAGCCTTAGCCCAGAAGGGAGGAGGCTCCACCGGACTAACCAACATAGAAGTGGCAGAAGAAACCGAGAAAATACCAAACGGGTTGTCTAACCATACAACAATATCCTCCTCCTGGTGTAGCACCGGTCTTAAGGCCCTAAAGGCTGACTGAACAGAGCTAAGATCCGGACTAATGGTCTTCAGATCAACCCAGTCCTTGTTCCTCTAGTAATCTTTAACCAAGACACCAAATTCCCTTTTACAATCATTCATCCACTTACTGAATTTCTCAATTCTTATCAGAGGATCCTTAAAAAGACATCTATCTTCCCAAAACCTCACACTATTTCCTTTTCCAATCAGCCAACCAATTCCCATTTCCAACAACTTTCTACCTCTACTAATATCATTCCAGCAAACAGACCCACGAGGTAAAAAGGAAGAATTTATAGCCTTATTAAAAGACTCACATCTATTAAAATATTTGGCTTTTAATGTATCACGCCATTCACCATTCAAAGTGAGAGTTCTCCAAAGTTGTTTAGCAAGAAGGGACAGATTCAGGACCTTAATTTTCCTTAAGCCTAAGCCCCCTCGATTTGGGTCTACAAACCAGATCCCATCCAACAAGTGGCATTCTCTTCTTGTCCTCCACTCCAGACCAAAGAAACCTTTTCTGAATTTTTTCAATGGCCTCAACATACTTAGCAAGAATTTTAAATATATTGAGAGCATAAACAGGAAGATTTTGCAATGAAGCCTTAAGGAGCAGGATTTTTCCACCTTGACTGAGAAGAGCTCCTTTCCACCCCGATAACTTCTTATTGAATTTTTCAACCAAAGAAATCTAGAACGATTCTGAAGGTTTAGAGCAGAGAGGCAAACCAAGATAAGTTGACAGAAGAGGCTCAATCCGGCATCCAAGAATCTGAGCAAGTTTAAATTATCTATGCTTCGGGGTATTGAGGAAGAAAATTGAGCTCTTAGCCCTATTAACAACTTGCCCAGATGCAGATTCATAGAGCTTCAGAATTTTTTTGAAAGTCTTAGCTTCAGCCACCGTAGATCTTCCCATAAGAATGGTGTCATCAACAAATTTTTGGTGGGAGCAAGTTAGAAGTGAAGAGGAAGGCCTTAAACTAGCAAGGGATCTTTGATCAACAAGATTTTTAATATTTCTTCCCAAAATCTTAGCCAAGATAGTGAACAGAATAGGAGAAATGGGATCTCCCTGTCTGAGGCCACGAGAAGTCTAAAAAAACCTCGAAGGTGATCCATTAACACTGACAGAAGAGGTAACAGTCGAGACCAACTAGTTCACCATCTAGATGACTCTATTATTAAAGCCAAACTTAACCAGGATTTTAAATAAAAAATGCCAATCAACCTGATCATAGGCTTTGGAAATGTCCAGTTTAAGAATAAACCCTTCAGTCTTTGAAACCATTAACGAATGTAAATTCTCATGAATAGTAACAACAGAGTCCAGAATGTACCTACCTGGCACAAAACCATTCTGTTGTGGAGCAATCATTTGAGGAAGCACAGAAAGCATTCTTGTAGTTAAAACCTTCAAAATAATTTTATAAATGGAATTACACTGGCTAATTGGCCGAAAAGCTTGAAACTCCGAAGCCCCAAGTTTTTTAGGAATAAGGACCACAAAAGTAGCGTTCAGTTCTTTCAACAGACATCTTAATCCAAAGAATTCCTTGACATCATTCACAACATCCAACTCAACAATTTCCCAAAACACTTGGAAGAAGAATAAAGGAAAACCATTTGGTCCCGGAGCTTTGTTACCATCAAAAGAAAAAATAGCTTTCCTTATTTCATCATTGGAGGGAATAGCAGTGATCATAGAATTTTCATTATGACCAATCACCTGAGGTATAGCCTCAATCAAGGAATCTTGAGCTTCAGGAATAATCTCTCCATTACAAGAAAGAAGGTTGTTAAAGAAAAGGATAGCCTGTTCCCTGATATTATCTTCCTCCTCAAACCTCATCCCATTCACATCAATGTGAGGGATTCTATTAGCAGCCCTATGTTTCGAAGCAGACTGATGAAAAAATTTGGTATTCCTATCTCCCTCAGTCAACCAAGAAACCCTGGATCTTTTCTGCCAAAAAACTTCCTCTTTAGCAATGATGTCATGCAATTGAGTGAAGTTCATTTTCATTTTCTCTGTAATTGTTAATGTACCCCCATTTCTAGATTTTAGCCTGGATCTCCTGAATTTTGCCTTGAATTTCTATCTTAGTTCCAAAAATATTCCCAAAGGCATCCTTTTTCCATCTTCTTACATTATTTTTCACTTCCTTTAAGTTTTTAGCAATCTTGAACATCGCGGTGCTAGTAATATGAATATTCCACCACCTACTATTTTCCTCAAAAATTCGAGGATGAGATAGCCAAAAAATTTCAAATCTGAATGGGAAGTTCTTTTTCATTGTTAATAATAGCCATTTCCTCAAAAGGAATAGGATCATTTAAATCCCACTCCTTTCTTTCTCTAACACCAAAGTTAGTGAAGAAAACAGCTAACATATTTCCCTCTCTCAATATGTGGGAGATATAAAAAGTGTCAAAGGAATTGATGATTTCAATGGAGTCCCTGACCAAGGCCTCAATAGTCCAAGACAGAGGTGAAGCATTCTTCAAATTATTTATAATGTTCAGAGAGTCACCCTCCAACTAGACCTTCCTATACCCTTTGCTTTGAGCCATTTTAAGTCCATGATAGGTTGTAGCCACCTCCACGTAGTAAAATTTCACACTGTTGGCATATAAACAAAACATCATTTAGGAAATTACCAATAATTCATATTTCAGCAATAAAACTTGCACATTACGAGCACCATGTGACTTTGGTAAGCCACCTAAGGAGAGGAGGGGAAAGGTGGTTCTCTAGCCACATAAGTATAATAGCATGCAATAACTAGCAGTCCCTAACCACATAAATATGATAGCACACAAAATCATGGTGGAATCTTCAACATAGTATCAATGTTTTGTATTACTGAAGTATCCAAAATCTATAATCATAAGTGAGATTAGAATCCAGGTGATCCCACAATAATGGGTTACACTTTTTGCCCAAACTTGACATTGAAATCAACATTTTTTAGTAGATCTTCACTTTCTTACACCTATAGCATATAAACCATTAATAATTTGAAGATGAAGCAAAATAGTGATTTGTGAGATTTTGTGTGTAGATTACATAATTATATTTTTTTTTAAATTAAAAATAAATTGTGAATCCTTTTATGTAATTTTTAATAACTTATTTTTTCTACAAAACAATATTTTTAAAAAGTGATGTTTACTTCGGCCTGGATAACTTGTTTTATAGAAAGGATACAATTCTAATTTTTGAAATATAGATTTTTCACCCCAATATCTAGTGCATGGATATTTTTTCATAATTTTTTGTTGCATATATATTTTTTAGTTAATTTTCTAACTTAGAGTAATTATAATTCTGACAGAGGTGTACTTCGGCCCACATAACTTTTTTTGTATGCATTTGAATTAACTTATTCTTTTTTTGTTGAAATAAGGACATCAATACCTAGTGCACATGTATTTTTTAGAATTTTTTTCTCTATCTTCCTATTTTTTCGTGTGTGAAACAAAAGAACTTCATGTTCATTAAAAATCCTACATTCACAAGAAATTAAAAATAAATATAATAATCAAATTAAATATATTTAAAATTATACTTTTTGGGAAGATTATAATAAGGGCTACAAACTTGCAAAACAGAAATTTTGAATGACTTCATTTGATCTACCAAAAGGTAAATCAAAAGTGGCTTTTCATCAGCACTTTGATAGGTGTAGAGGAGACTCCACTATAAGTATGGTTTAAAACTAACAAGGTTATATCCAAAGGGGTTTGATCTAAGGGGATTTGATCAAGCCCTCTTTAATTAAAATCCTCTAAATGGAACCTTTAAAGACTTAAATCATTATATTTTCCAAAAAAATGTGATTTCAGGAAAAAATTAAGATGTCCCAAAAAGTGTAACCCATTATTGTGGCAGCACCCATCCCCATCAAGGGCATCTCCAGGATCATCATGGAAAAAATAGGCCCTTAAGTGGAAAAATATTCAAAAAAATCAGAGTTAGGCAACTTGACGTAAAAATTTGAATAAGTTATCTATATTATTTCAAAAATGTGTAAGAATAGAATCTATAGAAAATTGAATGTAGTTTCTAAACTACTAGGTTTAAAAAAAATCTATTTAGTGAAAATTTGAAATTTCAATGCAGAGTACTTAAATTTCAGGGAAAAAATAAGAAGTAGGTGTCCTGGCCACCCTAACCACAATAAAATGATAATATTTTTTATAAGATTTTAGATATAGGTAGAGGACTCATGTCCGGATGTGATGCATATTTTTGTAACTTTTTCCAAGTAAATAATTAATTATGAATTTTTTTATTACAACTTTTAAAAAATATAAAAAACTTGTATGTCTGACAACCTTAACTTGGTCAAAACTTTATGAAATTCAATTTTTCTTTTTTTAATCGTATAGTATGTGAAGCATAGAATGTGACACATGTTTCAGGTTCAAAAAATGTGATATCATTTAATGGCTATAGATGTTTTTCAATCAACTTATCGATAAGGACTTTAGTCATAATTAAAATAGAAAACAAATAATAATTATTTATTAAATTCAAAATAAAGCATAATTTATATTGGTGGAAAGCTAAGAATCTCCTTTAAAAATCCTTTTTGTTTCATCAATTTTGAGTAAAAAAAATTTGTCAGCCACATACCCTATATATACCCATCATATTGCCACTTTTTGGCCCATCATGATCCTACACATACCCTCAATATGGTTTGTATAATTCCATCCTCTACCCATCATGGGTTACAAATGCCAAGGAGTAGGTTTTCACTGTGAACCAATGAGTGTGGCTCTAAAATGTGGGAGGAGTAGGTTTGGTACACCATCCTAAGAAACCATATAGCTTCCATAGTAGGTCTTCTTCTCTCTCACCCTTATTTACACTATTTGGAATCTCACTCCTATAGGGGGAACCATACACTAGAGGTACACATTTACATACAGACAAGACTTACACAAAGGAATACATCACATTCCATTTAGTGGGAACATGTCCACACATATCATGTTTACATCACTTCACAACTAGCTAACTTACATAATGGACCATCACAAAGGGTACACATAAGGGATCATACTTGACATCCACCACCCTTATCCCAAGTCAGATACCTTATATCACCTACTAGGGAATAACACATTTACTGGGTTCACTTCACATGCCATAACACAATACACTTCATGTAGTTCACCACACCATTTACATATGTTGTTACACCCACACCTACTTTGTTTACTTTACATCATGTGTGCTTTGTTTATTCATTTTGTTAACATCATAAATAAAAGAATTTGTTAGATGATACATAACAGTAGCATAGATATTATTCCAATTTCATAGATTTAGAAATACACAGTACATCAACCTCTTTATCTTATTAATTGGTACTTATGTTACACATATTATCAATTCAAATCTCTATGTTTGGCAATATCTTTGTTTCCTCTTTCATTCAACTGGATTTGTTACATTTACTATTGATTCTAGATATAGGGTAATTTCATTCTAGTTTACACATGTTGCAAGGAGTTTATTTAGTTACAAAGTAATTTGTCAACCATATTTTTTTGAAACATTGCAATAGAAGGAAATATTACCATTAATTCATAAGGTGCATGATAAATTATTAAATAATAGCTTATTATACCTCATTATCCTTCATACATATTTACAATTTTTGACAATTTATATCCTAGGATTGAATCATCTAACACTTGCTATATTATTCATTTTCATGATCACAATTCCTTCCAAACTTTATAAGACATAGGGGAAAACCAAGAAGTAAAAAGTACCAGGAATTTAACTAATTTCAGTTTTTCCCTATTATACCCATGTGTATATGTTCTTTCGTGAATACTAGCTAGGGGTAGTAACAAACAACAATAATAGAAATTTTACTTTCCTATTTTAATGCCTCCTATTTATATGCTTTAATTCTTCATTCATGCAATTCACCATAAATCACACATAATTTATTACTTGATTAAAAAACAAGCTAACAATTGATTAACCAACACTAGAGACTTCTACAAATTTTAAGTACAACACCCACTTGCATATGCTATTAATTTCTTGCTAACATGTATCCTTTCTTATTTTTGCAACATCAATTCTTTAGTCCTTGGAAATGTAATTGAAAATTAAAATGAATAACTTGCTCTAGATATTATTTTAGTTACCAATCCCTATTTAACAAGTTGTTTTCAAAAAGGTCTTAAATTTCACTTACTAGAAAAGGACTCAATTAAACACCACATGAGCTTAATTTACACACTCATATCCTAGTTATAGTGTTCCATGCATTTTCACCTTTGACTTGAATCTAAGAAATCATGTTCTTTTGCTTGTTACTTTAGTCTTTAAACAATAGAGCATAAAGGTTGGGTAGTTTTGGTAGTCCTCTTAAATTTTCTAGATAATCATTTACTTAGGAAGGTACTTAAGCAAGTTTATAATTTCACCATTTACTTTAAGGTAAGATATAAGTTTGTCCATTTATCTAAATCATAATTTCTACACAAAAAAAGGTATAGAGTTATAGTTGATTTTATTGGTCATGTAATTTTACTTACTAGCAAAAAGTGGTTCCTCTTGAGTTTTCAAGCACTTAATAAAGGGAGTCTTTTTGAATGCTTGAATCTTTATTTTTAAGTTAAAGGGAAACCTTAAGAAAAAATGTAACTGATGAACCAAATATAGGTTCGAGATTGCTTCTAACCTATTCTTAAGTTTCATGCAATTTGTTGCAAGTATGAAGGTGTTTTCATTGATGTCAACAAGATGTCCACTGAATTTGTTGTGGAAGTTTGTGGCATGATAAAGACGTCGAGGATATTGGGAAAATTGTGAAAAAGAGGTTGTTGCAGGTTGTGCATGTATAGTTGAGATATTGAGGAAGTGTTGTGAGTACAGGGAGCTATACTTATGTTGTAGTGTCTATAGATGAGTTGGAATGAATTAATGAGCTGAGATGATGTCTCTTGTACTTGGTTTCCAAGTGATTTTGAGAAAATTTGATAAACAGATAAAATAATGTTGTGCAAGTGTTCAAAATGTTCTCCTAGATGTGCTCCACATTTATTCTATGTTGATTCTATGCCTGTGTGGATCTAATATGTTGTTCAATGTTGTAAGAGGTTTCTATATTCACAAATTAGGTTTCTAGATCATTGTACAGAGTGAGATATTTTCACCAATGTGTGAACCAGTTTTTTATTGATGTTTAATGTGGCCTGGGAGAAATGTATTTTCTCTTCTTTGCAGTTTGGCTTCAGGTTGTGTGGATTTGGGAAGTTGCTTATAATATTTTTATCTTTTAGAATTCAAGTTTTCACTTGATTTGGTACAATATAGTGTATATTTCATGTGTCAATGTGCAAATAAGGATAACTGGATGTTCTAGGTTGAAGTATTTCTATGATGCAAGTTTCGATAAAGTTTTTATTGGATCTTAGGTGGTTTGAAGATTATTCTAGATCATGTTCAAGTGAATTGTGTTGTCCAAAAGTTTCAAATTGATTTAAGGAAGTGTGTACTTAATGTTTTATAGTGTTTAACATGGGTATTGGCCAACCTTGTGTTAGCACTACATGCAAAGTTTATGAAAGCATGTTGAGGTGTGTTAGGATTTATTTGGGTCGTAATTAAGGAGTTATATGGGTCACCTTCATTCCTATCCATTTCAAGAATGTTTGGGTGTTGACCTAAAAATAATAGATAGTTTTTGACCTTGGAGAAGGTTTTCAAGGTTAAGATTGATATACATACGAGTAATGTTGTTGTGAGATGCAAGAGAGAGGAAAGATAGATGCAAGATTGATGTGAGTGATGTGTGTGATGTGAATTTGATTAGAGCAGTGTGAAATTCAAAGTGTTGGATTCTTGAAGGTATTGAGCTGAAGGTGTCCAAAATATTTCATGTAAGGCTACAAAAATGTTGGAGAATTTGTGGTGGATTCCTTGTTGCATTGAGAAGTTGTTATCTATGTAACATTCCTCTTCTATCTTCTTGTGTTTCTTTTTTGGCAGTGAGCCCTGGTTGTGACCCTTTTGGATAGTGTGTCATATTTTGGCAATGAGCCCTTGTACCTGTTTTGTAATTACTTTTATTGTGAGCTAATCATCACTATGGTTTTTTCCTTATTAGGTTTTCCATGTAAATCTGGTGTTCTCATGTGTATGGTGTTGTTATTTTAGTTTATGTTATTTGCATTTCATGATTAATCACTTCAACATAATAAGGGTTTAATGAATGCATGTAGATCTGATTATTGTTGAGGGTTTTGATGTTTTAATTTTCTACAAAAAATTCACCCCCCTTCTCAATTGTCTTGTTCATTCAAAAATTGGTATCAAAGTGAGGTTCCTTGGAGAAGAGCTTAGCCGCTTAAGGTAGGTTTGTGATTCCAAAGCAAATTGATTGCCCTAGATTTTATGGAGTAGATTATGCATTGTGGAAGAAAAAGATGGTAGAATATCTGGAAGCTCATGGATTTGAAATTGAAAAGGAAATAAAGAATCAATATACTATACTAGTGAATGGTCCAAGCACAAGTGATGAGATCAATGCACATGAGGTAAATGCTAAGGAAAGATTTATTTTGATGAACAGCCTTTCAAATTCTGAATTGGTTAAAGTTATGAATCTTAAGACTGTTAAAGATGTTTGGGATAAGCTTGAAAATATTTATGAAGGAGATGAAAAGGTCAAACAAGCTAAGTTGTAGAATCTGAAGGCACAATTTGAGACTATGAAAATGTCTGAAGATGCAATAATTTAAACCTACATTCAAAGAGCTGATGAACTAGTAAGTGCTATGAGAGGTCTTGGTGCACAAGTCAAAGAACCTAGGGTGGTAAAGAAAGTTTTGAGAACTCTTCTCGATTCATACACTGAAAAGGTATCTGCTATTGAGTAAGTTGCAAATTTTAATACTTATTGTAGAGACCATTTGATTGGTATACTAACTTCATTTGAAATAAGAAAGCTTGGTTTGAAAAATGGTACAAAAGTGGAAACTACTTTTAAGGTTGCAAAATTCTAAGAAAAGATTAAAGGATCAGATGGAGATGATCTTGATGATGTGGAATCTAACTTTATAAGAAAGATGAAAAAGGGCACTGGTAAGTACAAAGGTAAACTACCTTTCAAATGTTTTAGTTGTGGAAATGTAGGTCATTATGCTTCAAGATGTCCAAATAGAGCTGTGAACAATCTGAGTAAGGAGAACAAAGGAAAGATGATTAAAAGAAGTTACTATGTTAGAGAAGATGTTGGTATTTCTGATGATGAATTTGATTATGGAGATGTTGATGAAAATGAATGCTTGTTATTGGCTATAAAATATGAATCTAGTTATGCTAACCCTGAAAGTTGTGTGAAGCAAAGTGTTCTAGAGAAGAAGGATAAGATTGAAGGTACTTTGGTTTCTGATTTTCATGTTAAAGAAGATGAGAATTTTTGGGTTGTTGATAGTGGCTACTCTAATCACATGTTCACAAAGATAAAATTATGTTTATTAAAATTGAAAATTATGATGGTGGATTAGTCAAATTTGGAGATGATTTGTGGAAAAGGTTCAATCAGTTTTTATGGCAAGCATAATACTAAGGATGTTTACTTTGTTAAGGGTTTAAGGATGAAACATGTGAGATCAGGAAAGGGTCTGAAACTGTGATTGTTGTTGGTAAGAGGACTAATAGAAACATCTATTAGCTTAAGGGTGTTGATGGCCACTGCTTTATGTCTCATATTAATGCCAGTTGGTTATGACACTGAAGGATGTGTCACATGAATTTTGATAATTTGGTGAGAATCAGTTTAGTTCATGTAGTGAGATATTTTCCAAGAATCACAAATCCTATCAATGTTGTTTGTAAGAATTGTCAGTTTGGAAAGCAAGGAAAGAGTAGTTTCAAAGGAAAGGAACAATTAGCTACCTGACTACTAGAATTAATACGCACAAATCTTTGTGGTCCTACAAGGGTGAGAAGTCTTCAAGATGACAAGTATTTTATGCTTTTGATTGATGATTATTCAAGAATGACATGGGTTACTTAAAGAAAAATCTAATGCATTGGATAGATTCAAGTCATTTAAAGCTATGGTTGAGAATGAAATGAATGTGAAAAAAAAAAGTTTGAGGTCTTGTAGAGGTGGAGAATTCACCTCCAATGAGTTTAACATGTTTTGTGAAGTTCATGGAATAAAGAGGAACTTTTCTACCCCTAGAAATCCTCACCAGAATGGAGTGGTTGAAAGGAAAAACCAGACAGTTCAAGAAGCTGCTAGGACTATGATGAAAGAAGCGAATCTATTGGAAGAATACTAGAGAGAAGCAATTCAAACTATAGTTTACATACTTAACAAATTTCAAGCTAAAACTAACAACACAAAGACTCTCTATGAGTTATGGTATGGTAGGATTCCTATTGAGGTATCTTCCTTGGATATTCTACTAAAAGCAAAGCTTATAGATATTACAACAAAAGGCTAAGAAAGATTGTTGAAAGTGAAAATGTTAAGGCTAATGAAAATTTGCAAAATTCAATTGCAATAGATGGATATGTGTCAGATGAACCTAATTGTAGAGAAAAAGAAGAAGAAAAAGTTGAAGAAAAGGAAGTACATAATGAAGAGGAAGAAGATCTAGAGAAGACCCCTAAGACCCCTAAGTATTTGCAAAAGAATCATTCCAAAGATCATATCATTGGAGACGAGAGGAAAGGACTATTGACAAGAAGCAGAGTTGTTAAAGCTCAAGTAAATCTATGTTTACTTTCTAAACTTGAACCTAAATAGTGAGTGAGGCATGCAAAGATGAACATTGGATGAAGGAAATGGAAGAAGAACTTATGCAAATTGAGAAAAATCAGACTTGAGAATTGGTTCCTAGACTGGAAAACAAGAGCATAATTGGATCTAAGTGGGTATTTAGAAACAAGTTGAATGAGAATGGAGAAGTGGTAAGAAATAAGTCAAGACTTGTGTGTAAGGGTTACTCACAAGTGGAATGAATAGACTTTGAGGAGACATTTGATCTTGTGGCTAGGATGGAAGCTATCAAAAAATTTCTAGCATTTACAACATACAAGGACTTTAAAGTTTATCAGATGGATGTGAAGTCTTCTTTTCTAAATGATGAATTGGAGGAAGAAGTTCACATGGAACAACCAAAATAATTTTAGTTGTCATACCAACCAGATATGGTATAAATATTGAAGAAGGAAATATATGGATTGAAGCAAGTTCCCAAAGCTTGGTATGCAAGATTGGATAGATATTTGATACAAGGTTTCAGTAAAGGCACCGCAGATAGTAATCTTTACTTCAAAATTGAGGAAGAAAAAATCTTGATAGTGGTTGTATATATGGATGGTATTATCTTTAGAGGAAATGAAGCTATGTGTAAGAAATTTTTTGAAGAGATGTAGAAAGAGTTTGAGATGTCAATGTTTGGAGAGATGAATTTCTTCCTTGGGTTACAAATAAATCAAATAGATAAAGTGATTTTCATTTCACAGTCAAAGTATGTCAAAGATATGTTGAAGAAGTTTGGAATGGAAGACTCCAAATTGATATGCACTCCTATGGTGATTGGTTGAAAATTGAGAAAACATGATGATTCTCCTAAGGTTGATAAGAGAAAATATAGATCTATGATTAGTGGATTCCTATATCTAACTACTACTAGACTGAATATCAAGCATCCATTTTTTCTTGTGGCTAGATTTCAAGAAAATCCTAAAGAAACACATGTTGCAACAATGAAGAGGATATTTAGATATTTAAAAGGCACTTTGGATTATGGCTTGTGGTATCCTAAGGATATTGATTTCATATTAAGTTTTGATAAGATGCAGATTGGGTTGGTTGTGTTGATGACATGAAAAGTACAAGTGGTGGTACATTATTTCTTGGATGTAGATTGGTGTCATGGTTAAGTAAGAACCAAGATTTTGTTTCCCTATCCACTGTAAAGGTTGAGTATATTGCAACAACATCATGTTGTACACTAGTTTTGTTGATGAGACAGACATTGAAGGCTATCAGAGTTGTATATGATGAGCCCATATCTATCTTTTGTGATAATACAAGTGTAATTAACATTTCAAAGAATCTAGTGATGCATTCAAAGACAAAGAATATACCAATTAGGTATCACTTTCTGAGAGAGAAGGTTATGGAGAATGAGGTAAAGCTTAAGTACATACCTACAAAGGATCAAATTTCTGACATATTTACTAAGGATATTCCTGAGGATAATTTTGAGTATCTTTGGGAGAAGTTGGGGGTTATTGCCCCCCTTCTCTGAACTAGATGTATATGGATAAGCATCAGTCTAGTGGATCTATGGATCCATCTCTTTTCTGGATTGATGTGGTTGGGTGTACTCTTAAGGGGGAGTATTAAAAGCAAGTATCTTGGTTTAGTGTCAAAGGGGGAGAACAATACAAAACATTTTATCCTTTTCCATTGATGTCAAAGGGGGAGAAAGAATCGTGTGAAAATTTTTAAGGGGGAGAAAGAATTATCTACTTAGGGGGAGAGAAGAAAATCATAAGAAAGTGTGTTCATAACTATTGTGTTGTCTTTGATGATTTTTCACATCATGTGTTTCCATCAATGACAAAGGGGGATATTGTTGCAAGTATGAAGGTGTCATTGATGTCAACGGGATGTCTACTGACTTTGTTGTCATTGATTTCAACTATGTGTTGAGGAAATTTGTGGCATGATGAAGATGTCGAGGATATTAGGAAAATTGTGAAAAAGAGGTTACAGGGTGTGCATGTATAGTTGAGATGTTGAGAAAGTGTTGTGAGTACATGAAGCTATCTTTATGTTATTGTTTCTAGAGATGATTTGGAATGAAGTAATGATCTGAGAAGATGTCTTTGGTGTACTTGGTTTCCAAGTGATTTTGAGAAAATTTGATAAAAAAGAAAAAAGTGTTGTGCAAGTGTTCAAAATGTGCTTCGAGATGTGCTCCACATTTCTTTTGTGTTGATGCTATGCCTATGCAGATCTGATATGATGTTCAAGGTTGTTAGAGGTTTCTATATTCCGAAACTAGGTTTCTGGATCGTTGTATAGAGTGAGATATTTTCACCAATATGTGAACTAGTTTTTCAGTGATGTTTTCTATGGCTTGGGATAAATGTATTTCGTCCACATTTCTCCATAGTTTGGCTTTAGGTTGTGCAGATTTGAGAAGTTTCTTATAATGTTTTTATCTTTTAGAAGTTAATGTTTCACTTGATTTGGTATAGTACAGTGTGTGTTTCATGTGTCAGTGTGTGAATAAGGATAACTGGATGCTATGGGTTGAAGTATTTCTATGATGCGAGTTTGGATAAAAAAAATTTTAGATCTCAGGTGGTTTGAGGTTTATTCTAGATTGTGTTCAAGTGAATTGTTTTTTCCAAAAGTTTTAGTTTCATTTAAGGAAGTGTGTACTTAATGTTTTATGGTGTTTAGCATGGGTATTGGTCAAAGTTGTGTTAGCACTACATGTGAAATTTATGAATGCATGTTGAGTTGTGTTAGGATTTATAAGGAATGAAATGGGTCACCTTCATTCCTATCCACCACAGGAATGTTTGGGTGCTGACCTAATTTGAATGTGTAAGTGTAACAGATAGTTTCTAACCTTGGAGAAGGTTTTCAAGGTTAAGATTGATATAAATAAGAGTAATGTTGTTGTGAGATGCAAGAGAGAGGCAAGATAGATGTGAGATCAATGTGAGTGATGTGTGTGATACTAATTGAGTAGACTAATGTGAAATGGATTCCTAAAGGAAGTGAGCTGAAGGTGTCTAAAATATTTCATGCAAGGCTGTGAAAGTCTTGGAACATTTTTGTTGGATTCCTTGTTGCATTGAGAATTTGTTCCTTGTGTAAAATTTCTCTTATATCTTCTTGTGTTCTTTTTTTGGTAGCGAGCCTTTTGGATAGTGTGTCCTATTCTGGCATTGAGCCCTTGTACTGGTTTTGCAATTACTTATATTATGAGCTAATTCTCATTGTGGTTTTTCCCTCATTAGGTTTTCCACATAAATCTGGCATTCTCTTATGTATGGTGTTGTTATTTTAGTTTCTATTATCTGCATTTCATGATTAATCACTTTAAAAAAATAAGGGTTTATAATGAATGCATGTGGATCTAATTATTGTTGAGGGTTTTGATGTTTTAATTTGCTACAACTGATTCACCCCCCACTCTTATTTCTCTTGTTCATTCAACACAATTATCCTTAAATGGAGCAAGGATTAATCACTCCATAGGTGTAATGGTCCTCAATTTCCTTTCTTTCAATTCTCCAATTATGATTAGGGATATAAAAGTTTCATCCAAAATGGAAGTTAAAAGGTTTCTTAGGGTTACACTTGTCGATTATATGGATTATTAATGAGTGAAACTTAGGAGTGGCCTACTCTAATCAGTCTTGGTTTACAACATGTTAGGCACAATTATAGGTCAAATTATCATGTCCTTCTAAGGTTACCCAAGGGGTTGTGAAATATTCCTATGTATAATATTCATAGTGTGTGCTATTATTTCTTAATTGACTATATTATTTCTAATCTAACAATTAAACCTATTAATCCTTTAATAGAGTAAACTTAAACCACTTATTAAGATATTTTATTGTAATTTGATTTCAATATTTCAACATAATGTATTCCTGAAAAAAATTATTAATTAAGTTCAATTTAAAAGCTAGTTGATTCACATGTTTCCAACATTCACAACATACAAAACTATAAGACCCCTATTAATCCCAAAATACCTGATGTTTTCTACCTAAGCTCTCATACCAAATGTAATTCCAAAAAAAACATCAAGAAAACCTCACAATTTTTTTTTAATAGACATAAGTTAGATTTCTCTCACATGATGCACACCCTTTCTTACTCCACCACTCTAATATCCTGACCAACCACTTACGTGATGGTTCACATGCACAACAGTTATGTTTCAATTAAGGTCAAAGCAATGACAATACTCACAGAGGGTAGACCACCTACTATAGACACCTAAATGATCACTTGCTCAAGGTGAATAGACATCACAAAACGCCCAGTGGAGAAAGTGACATAAAGGCCTCTCAACTTGCTTGCACTTCATGAACAAGGTTCTTGGTTAGGGTTTTTCGGAACCCATGTGGTGCATAGGTTAGGATAGATATTTGTTGACTAAAGTGTTGGGTAACAATGATACATTTCATGCAAGGACTTAGGATTGTCCTTACTCTAGGAATCTTAATTGTTTTAACACTTGTTATTAAATAAGATGAGTTTCTTACTTATATAATGTGTCATGAGCAATATACATAATGAGAGAGAACCCCATTGACCTTCTCTCCCCATTTAATTTAATTTAATTTAATTGACTAGATTAGCTAATCACATAGAAACATTTCAATCATTTGCATGACATAATAACATCTCTATTTACCACTTTCTAAGAAGAGGGGGTCCACACTTAGATGTGATATTATTCCCAATTGCAAGTGAGTGGGTTATGAATATAACAATTTGTAAGCCAAATATTAGAGAGGCTTAAGGGATAGTTCAATTGCCTAACTAAAAATGTAATGGCACAATGAATAGTGTCATCATTTGAGTTAATCAATGTTGCTTTTACATAGGAAAACACCATATAGATCCTTTAGTATCAAGTTAAATAATTGATTCCATTAGTGCTTAATTGAGTGTTGGTTAAGGTAAGAACTTGTGATGTAAAGCTAAGGTTTAATTAAATATTTGAGGAAACATATTTCATAACCTTAAGGGAGAGGAACATTTCAAAGAGAACCTTATCTTGATGACTTCTTGTTGAAACATGACTATATTAACATACATACATACATACATACACACACACACACACACACACACACACACACACACACACACACACACACACACACACACACACATATATATATTTCGAAGATACAAATAGGGGTAAGCTCACCAATTTACATAAATCCCTTAACTTGCATAGTTAAAGACAATAAGGAAGAAAGCAAAAAAACAAGATATACTATTTAAGTTACAAAGGAAATAATAAAATAAAAATTGAGTACTCCTTTTAATATTAAGGCCCCCTTCCTAGATTTTATACTTATAGTTATTTTGATTTATATTCATAAATAATAACAACCCCAACAATTCAATTTGAAAACAATTGTTATATACTTAATAATTTTAATTCACCTTCTTTCTCTTTTATCTTTTTTGTTATCACTTATCATAAAATAGTTTAAGACAATAATACTAAATTCCTATTTACTTATTCATTTTAAGTAATATATGTTGTCAAGTAAATAGTTAACTATATATCATTATTTTAATGCTTCCTAATATTTTTTATTGAATTCCATAATTTTGTTTATTCAAATGAATTAATATGTGCAACATATAGTATATTATATTTTTGCTACAAGTGGTGTGATGGGAATTTAAACTAATCGCATCATTTGATGCACGTTGTGCTTACATAAGGATAAAGTTTCCATTCTGAAAATTCCTACACACAAAATCTAGGACTGAAGTCAAGTAATAAGCTTTCTTTAACATTCCAAGAACATAATACTCGATAAAGTGGGCAGTTAGTTGAAAGCATCGGTCTTGACAAGTTTTTCAAGGATACGTTATTATTGTTAATTTGACTCACTACATTAGTTGACCCTTCTTATTAACAATGAAATTATAAAGCTTAAGAGTGAGTGTGTACTTAAACTAAAAGTAATGAGCAATCTACACGCTTTGCAAAGATATAACCCCCTATTCCTATGCTGTTCTTAAGTCTATTTTCTGCTTAAAATTAAGCTGTGGAGTGTTCTCATGAAAAAAAATATTTATGAGAATAAGATAATTTGGAATATTTTCCTATTTTTGTGGAGCAGCAACTGCTTAAAAATTGAAAATAGGTTGGAAAAATTGTTGGGCTGAAAAATAAGTAGCTATTGCATATTGAAAAAAAGTCACCTGGCTCCACAAATCTCTTTGCCTCCAATTTTTCTCTCCATTTTTATTTGCACAAAATATTATTAATATTGTCCATTTCATTATTTAGTTTAAAAAATTATATTTAAATTGATTGCTTAAAAATAAAGAGAAAAAATAAATAGTCATGTAGCCACTGGCTCCACAAAATGCTCCTTAAAATGTTGAGCAGTAACTGTTAGCCAAAATAAGCTAAATAGCTGCATGAAGACTTACCCTAAGGCACCTAAAAGCTCCTCTAATCCCTATGCCCGCTAAATGATTGGATTAAAGAAATAATTCATAGCAATTTAAAAACTTTTAAAACAATTGTTTTACACTACCCTTTCTTAGAGACATACGTGGCACCAACATATCTAATCTGAGCCTACCCTAGTTTATATGTGCAAGATCTTCAAACCCCATCCCTAAATCTCTATCTCCGGTGTTGACATTTCACACTAGTGCATGAAGGGGAGGCAACGACGTCTTCTCGATAGATGGGCTCTGAAGATTTTGATTTGGAAGTTGCTAAGAGTGGAGAAGGGTGCATCAACAATTATGACAAGAGATAGGTTTGGGTTAAGTTTGCAGAATGATCTACGCCCTTATCTAACCAGCCTCAGTTTGACCAGTCATGTTCCCATGCACTGGCTATGCGAGGGAAATAAAACGAAGTCTCCTAGCAGATCGCGGCCCTCTGGGGGCCGAGCGCCATGGTCGAGCCTTTGTTGCAGGTTTATATCTTTTATAAAATATATACACATGTACTGTTGATTGTTTATTTGTTCATTATCATATTTATATTTTTCTTTAAAGTTTTTCCTTTGTGTTTCAGTTGTCAGCACCAACCATGGATCGAGCCCCATATAGGGAAATCCATAGCCTGCACGAGATCCTCTATGGGGTTTTGTTGCTTTAATCCCTTTTACCAACCAATCTATTTTCATAAAATCACTCAAACCTACTTTTGCATCAATTTAGAATCATTATAATCTAATGAGTGTTTATTTATAGTTTTCTTGCAGGAACATAAAGGAAAGAAGACAGAGCAAGCGTATAGTCTGGGTTACAGAATGGGGAAGGACTTGCTCACAGACCATTCCAAAATATAATGCCAATAACTTTTAATCTTGGTTCATTTGAAGGTCTTAATTCTAAGGAAGATTTTTGGATTCAACTGAATACATATGATTCAACACATTATTATATCTATGCTTAACATACTAAATATGATTCAACAGAATAAATGTGAAGAGATAAACTCACCCTCAACAAATACTGAGGAAATTAGGAACACACTAGTGAATACACAATCTCTAAAGTCCTAAGAAAAATATAGATTGTAGGATATAAACTCACCCATAGTTTGAGACCAATTTACACTTTCAATATAGTTTCATTTTTCTTGCAGGTACTAATAAATACTTAGTTTAAACTTCTTAGAACCTCATGAAATAAAATATATACATTTTCATACACTTCTCAAGATTTTAATCATATAAATATTACAATTTTCTTGCAGCTTTCTCCCAGTAGACATAGATAACTGTTTATTTGTCTAACACATAGTCTTGTTTATATAAAATCTAGAAGCTAAGCAGATGGTGAGGAATTTCCAGCTATAGTTAGCAAACCTAAAACTCAAACCAACCAATGGGAAGGAAAAGCTCTCCACCCTTCTATATTGGCATCATCAAGCCACATAGGCTCTAGCCAACCCCCGATCCAAGAGTAATCATTAAGGACCCTCACATAAAATTTATGTAACCAAGGATTACAAGGAGGACAATCCAACAGCTTTCTGACACCACAACATGAAGTCACTAGTGGATCTTATCTCAAGGATCAATCAACACATGAAATATATTACCAATGTCACAAGGAAACCCCATATTCTTACCACATTAATTTCCAAAAAAATGTTTTAAATTTATTACATCTTCACATGAATTTTTTCCCACCTATACTTGCAACAACAACAATAGGACTTGCAACAACTAGTAGGAACTTTTAGCAACAATGACATAAAATTTGTAGAAAGAACAACAATAGTTTTTAAGACAAATAGTTCAATAACAACAACAATTTTAAGACACATGTCTGCTACCTCTTTCCCTACATTATACCCAAGGACGCTCCTCTAGTTCTCCAATTTCTCCTATCCTTTCGCCATTAGTCTCCTCTTTTTTTAATAAAAACACCATCTGCCCTTTTTATCTCCTCCCTTAAAGCCCTAACCCTAGACACCTGGGTAGGGATTTTAAAATTGACCTAATTCCCCTTTTCTAATAAATTTAAAATAATCACTAGGCCATACAAGATATAATACATAACTCAACAATCACATCATTAACACATAACTTCACATTGTGAAGTGGGGATAACTAGGGTCCTAGTGATCCTCTTGCCTTCCATTCATTGACCATTTATAATCTTGCACACTTTCACCATTATCAATTCCCCATAATAAAGAAAACAATAATTTGAATGAGATATTTTAAATCAAATTATCAATTGGATAATGATTAATTTTTCTTACATCGATCATGCTTATTGTGCATTGCTATAATGATTGTTGCTCAATCTCGAGTGTTTGAACACAAAATTCTTGTCACTTAACATTACTAATTTATAACACTAATTTGTACACATAATAGTTTAAATTCAATATGTTTGAGTAAACTAACCAACATATTAAAAGTCACTTGAATATCCACAATAACATTCTTCCTATAAAATTACACTTCTTTATCTAAAAGGGACCACTAAAATGTAGTTAAATCTATTAGCAAATCAAACAATCATTCACATAATTATCCCTTATTCAACCATAACATCGCTATATGCATTTTCTCTAGTTAAACCTCTTCTCCATACTATTTAAATTCACAAAAAATAGTTAGTCAATCTACATAAAATACTCTAGCTCTAGATAGAACAACAATACATTAGAAGTGAAATTCAAAATAACTACTTTAATAAGCTCAAAGAATTTTCACCACAGTAGCATGACGAATGTTATGACGAGGTTGAGTTTTTTCTTGTCAACAGAGAATCATAAAAAAATACTAATTCAACCATCATAATAATAATCTATAAGCTACCTTCCTTTCCTACATAATTTCAAGATAAAAAATCACATAGGGGGTTAATAATCATCTTAGGCTAATATTTATCCATGATACATTCCAACCTTGTCGAGGGGACTATCCTATATAATACAATTACATGATGTGCAACCAATTTCATGAAATGAATATATACAAGGTATATTTCAATAATATTCACAAATTTGATGATCACTTTACATGATGAAGTCTTAAGAGATATATGTATGGTACCAAACAATCATATAAACATCCTATGATATTGATCCCACACTAACACCTTAATTAGGTATCAAAACCATGTACATCACATGTTCCTCATTAGTTCTAAGTTGTATAATCCATTCATTTAACTCAAGTAATTATCACTAAAAGGAAAATATACCAATGACACAATTAAAGTACTTGTAACTATCATACAAAAAGGCAGGGCCTTACACCATCCATACGTAATCCCCATATTTCATTTTGCATAAGTGCTACCCATGATTGGTGCCACTATTTTTCAATTCTTACATAGGTTCCCATGAGTGGCTTACCTATTTTTACCTATATAGGTGCCACAATTATGTGTCATTCTATATTTCCCTTACCTTAAAATCCTTTATGTACATTCCTACACCCTCCCACTACCTCTGACCGTCAATATTTTTTATCTAAAAAATAAATCCTAGCCTTTTAACATCATCCTTAGAGCCCTAGTCCCTAAAAACTAACTAATCTTATCCACACATTTTAAATAATCCATAAACCCTTGGACCTAATGTCTAAATAAATCCATAATACTATCTATTTATCCTAAATAGCCCCTTAACCCATCCTTAATCCTTAAACATATCCCTTACCCTATCTACCCATCATAAACAATCTCTTAATATCCCTAAATGATCTCCCATCCCATCCATCTATGCTAATTGAACCCTTATCTAAAGTAGCCTTTCATCTACCATAAACAACCCTTAAACTTAATATTTATCCTTAAATAAACCCCAAATCACATCCACCTATCATAAATGATCCTTAAACTTAACCCTAATCCTTAAACAAACCCCTAATATTATTGACATATCTTAAATTATTCCTAAACCCATCCCTAATCCCAAAAAAAATCTCTAATCTTCCCCACCCACTAAACAATTCCTAATCCCATCTCTAATCCTTAAACAAATCCCTAATCTTATCTATATATCCTAAATGACCTTTAAACCTAACCTTAATCATTAAACAACCTTTGATCCCATCTACCTATCCTAGATGGCCTTCCAACATCCTTAAATAACATCCAATTCCATCTTCCTATCGTAAATGGCCTTCCAATGTCCCTAATGACCTTTAATCCCATCCCCTGGCCTAAACAACCCTCCAATCTCCCTAAATGACCTTAAAAGAAATCCCCCTAGCTTAAATGATCTTCATTCCATCTTAAACTGTAAGGTTTGGTATAGAATTCTCTATACCATGCAAGATTTGTTTGAATATGTAGCCACCAAAGACCTAGGAGCTTCAATGAGAGCACAAGAGAGATCAAATATGGGAGAATAATATTATTTTATCAAAGGATGCAAATATACAATAATAATAAATAATGAATATAAAGAGAACCCATTGGTTATATAGAACAAAGTGATACATAATATTACATAAGAGTAACATGATATTTGTCTTAATCTTATGGGTTGAGACATAAAGTGATAAGTATCCTATCTGTGACCTAAGTAAACTTAAGTAACTAATGTGAATGAGACCTAAGTGATGAACCAGTTAGGTAAAACACCATGTTCACAACAATACTCCATATTAAGTTTAACTTAGGGAGAATGTATGAGATGCAATTATGCAAATATGCAAGGATGGGTCCTGGATACAATTCCATGTTAAAATGCAATCTCTCGCAAAAAAAAGAAAAGGAGAAAACCTAATGGGATAGAACTTCTCTCCAAAAGAGAAAAAACAAATTTCTCTTAAAGAAGAGTGAGAACAAAAACCCCAATGTGATGAAAAAGGTCCCTCATTAGAGAGAATAATAAGAGAGACTATGAAGCCCCCCATTAGGGTAGAGCCTCCTATAATGATGGTAGATACCTAACACTAAATTCTAAAGATCGTCCAATCTTGTTGAACAACATCCATCCACTTAGGAAGAAACAAAACCAAAAATATAAGTAGGATGTATTCTCATTTATAAAATGAATATGAGGGAAGGAATATCATTATGCGATACATCTTTGAATTCTACTCAAGTGTCCCCATGTCAATGCCAAAAGTTTCCACAATCAAGTTAGGTGCTCCAGACCACACTAATGAAGACAACAATCCAAAACCTTATAGAAATAGATGTATAATTGGATCCCAAGATAAATATTCCTCCAAATGATTCTCACATTTATCCAAACCAACTAAGAAAAAATGATGATGTAGAGAAAGGAAAAGAGGGTCTAGATGTGCCCTCATAACATATGAAGAAGATGATGCAACTCAATAAGAACATCAAATAGGAGATGAATATCCTCAATATTTCCCTCCAAGTTTGCAATATAGGACTCACAAAACAAACCTAAAATGTTTATCAAGTAATCATCCAAAGTAGTTGTATCTAGAAAAATTTGAATGTCCCACTTTGAATCATTAGAAGCCATGGATGTAGCAACACTAGTTTCATGAGAAGAAATATTAGATTTGAGATATCACTGCATGTATTTTGACTACACTACTCATCCTTGAATGGAATGTCCATACAAGATTCCAGAGTGTGAAAATTTTATATATTTGTTGATGTTGGACATTCAAGATGTTGACTCATAGATGAAGAAGAATGTGAAAAATAAATTTCATTGGAAATACAAAACTATTTCAATTGATGAAGTTGATAAAGAAGTTTCAAATCATTAATTTCCTTTAACAAGTATTCATCTATTCTATGCCTTTTCTTTCCACAATAATCACATTTAGTTTTCCATGAATTAGGAAACTTGATTACAATGAATAAAAACACAATATTATTCATCAAATTACTCAATCAAGAGTCCCCCCAACAATATATGATTTTGGCACTTTATACTTATTGTGATTATAGGCATCACTTGCAAAAATCAATGAAGTGGTCTTGATTTTAGTTAATGCAAATGCCAAATTTATCCATAGAATTGATGTATTTTTTGATAGAATTAGACCAATCTAATCAAACCACTAAAAATCACACAAAAAATATGCATGCTTTTAAAAATAATTGCAATAAAAATATTACTGTATGAGCCCAAACAGAGCCTTGAAAGTTCCCAAAACAAGAATTGCTTAATGACACATGTGAGAATATATTTGCTTTAGAAAATATAGGAAACCGTTTAAATAAAAAAAATATTTACACCACTATGACACCCATGAAATTATACCCCAAATAAACACATTGCTCAGAAAAAGGAGCTAGAATGACTAAGAATAAATCCTTTAAAGTTAGAGTGCAAAATTGAAAATTGCAACAAAGAGGAGGCTAGTTGATGGAAGGCCAACTAACATCATGTTGATGTTAACAGTGACTAGACAGACTATGCTCTACCTAGACAAAATATTCCTTGCATTTATAAAACTATCTCAATTGCAAGGAAAACTACCTTTTTGGCCACAACTATTGGTTTTATGTTGAAATCCATTTTCATTCAAACATGAAGCTGCATACTAAACCCAATGGTGGTTTGTGTGAAATTTATTTTTTGTGGCTACTAAGTTATTACAATATTCTTCACTAGTGGCAGCATCTAGTGTTATTATAGTAGGTAGTGTGCATGCCAAATGGCAGCCTCATGGCCTGCTAACAAATATCACAAGTACCCTATGTATTACACATGTATATATTAATTTGAAAAAATCTATTTTATTTTAAAATTGACCATTAATACACCTACACAAGTGATGGCAATAGCACTACATAATTTTTGCATCAATGTTTGTATGACTATATAGATAACCATACGACAAAGGGGGTCAAAATTTTCCTTGAGGACCTAGTGAATTTCAATTTTAATAAATTGATAGTCAATCCTTACGTTCTTGTGCTTTTTGGACATGATGGAAAAGTCATATTTGACCTAAAATACTCAAAAAATGTAGCTGTCTTTTGGATTTGACAACCACCTCCCAATTGCAAACCCTTGTATATCTAGCCTCACATATCTAATTTTGAGAAATCAAAAGGCTAAAAAAACTTTCTTGGATACCTTGAAATTAGTGGTGAGCTCAAATTTACACTAACATGCTCTAAAATAAACTTGTAATACAAAGCCACAAAGAGGAAATCCCAAAAAAATTGGTATTTCTATATAGTTTATTTGATTCTCTAGGTCATCATATAATGCAAGAGAAGAGTATACTCATTTTTTCAAGATCCACCAATATTTTCAACTTATATCTCTCTATAAAGACTAATAAGAAACAATCCCATTAGATTTGATATTGTGTTAGAGTTGGTATAAAATTCTCTATACCATGCAATATTTGGCAAAATATCTAGTGCCCAAGATCTATGAGATTCAATGAAAGCACAAGAGATCAAATATGAGAATAATACTATTTTATCAAAGGATGTAAATATACAATGATAATGAATCAAGAATACAAATAGAGCCTCATGTTTATATAGATCAAGGTGAGACATAGGATTGCATAAGATTATGATGTGCATTGATCTTATGAGTTGAGATATAAAGTGATATCTATCCTATGTGTACCCTAAGTAAACTTAAGTAACTAGCATGAATAGTACCTAGGTGATGAACCAAGTAGGTAAAGCACCTTTTTCACACATATACACCCCTTTAAGTGAAAATTAGGGAGAATGTACAATGCAAAGATGGATTCTGACTATTAGTCTATGTTAAGTACCCATGTACAAATGCAATCTCTCACAAATGGAAAAAAGGAGAAAACCCAATAGGACAAAAATCCTCCTCAAAAGAGAGAAAAAAGAAAGTACTCTCAAAAAAGAATGAGAAAAGAAAAACCCCATGTGAGGCAAAATTTCCCTCATATGAGAGAAGAAGAAAAAAGGCTACTTCTACCCCCAAGGTAGAGTCTTGTATAATGATGGTAGATGCCCAAGATTGAATATTGAAGATGATCTAATCTCATAAAACAATATTCCGACCATTAGGAAGAAAAAACCATGAATGTATGAAATATGTCATCCCATTCCTAAAAGGAAAATGAGGGAAGAAAGATCAATATGGGATATGTCTTTGAATTATGGTCAAGTTTCTTCATTTTAATGTCAAAAGGTACCACAATCAAGTTAGGTGTTCTAGGACACATTGATGAAGATGGCAATATAGAACCTTGTGGAAAGAAATATAGAACATGATCTAAAGAAAAAGATACCTCCTCCAAATTCTACTGAAATGTCTCCATACCAATTCTACTATGATAAATGATGATGTAGAGTAGGAATAAGAGGGTCTAGATGTTCCCTCACAACATCTAAACAAGATGATACAACTACATAGGTGTAAGGCCTCACTAATGCTCAATCAAGTTGGTGTTAGATACAAAATTCAGAGGAGAGGTTCCTAGCTGAACAGTTCAGTAAACCCTTACAAAGGTTTCATTTAATTATCAACCAGTGCTTCATAAGATTGTGATGATGATGACATAGTATGTGCATTCATGGAATCTACATGGCCTATATCAGTGAGTATAGGTGGTTTACACATGTACAGGAAAATAGTAAAGACTGGAAAAGGAAATAAAGCATTAACAAGTTATTTAAAAATGGGGGAAATAACTTAATCTACTACTAATGTTGCATGTACCTTCGACTTAACACTATAATTGTTAACTACTAAACCTGAACTTTGTAATTCACTAACACTATTGACGCCAACTTCTAACCTACTTAACTTCTTCAGAGAACAATTCAAGGAAATATTACAAAGTGTAGTTCATGATACAAGAAATCAATCATGTGCACGTAATTAAGAGTGTACTTGAGATAAATGCAACAATATAAACATCTAATTTAATAAAAAATATCAAAGTGGGTGAACAGTACCTTGATTGGCCCTTGCTCAATTTGTTGTGCCCATAGGGAAAATCAATTGTACACTATTTGAATAAACCAATCATATCAGTAAATTGAAGCATCTTTATTGGATGGAAATTAAACTCTATAACATGAAAAGAATCTCTATATATATCTCATTCATGAGTACATATCCATTTGTAACTAAATAACAAGAAACTTAACAATGCAATATTGTCTGCTAAAAACAATAACTCGAGCTAGAAATTGTATCTTCTAACTAGATCTACTCCTCAACCTTTAATCCAAATATATAGTCCTGAGAGGAGTTTTATTAAAACAAGGACTAAAAATATAAAATAAATGCATATGTCCACTCTCCTTCAGAATAGGGAGAGGACTAGTCTTTGCAATTGAAACCATAATTGAAAAGATGGAAGAAGAGAAATACAATTGAAACTCTACCCTAATAGTTTGAGAGAGACATGCTCTATGAAAATTATCACATTCGCTTTTTGATCAATACAAGCTTCTTCCTCCTATCATCTTATTGGAAAATATATTGACCCACATGTTATACCACTTTAATGATCGCTTCCATCATTTCCTGTAACTATCATATTTTCAACATTTTGGACTCTCCCCTACAATTTGCCTAGAATATTTTAGCTTCTGGATAGTTAATCCAGTTGTTGTGGGTTAGAATTCTTTTGGTTGTGTGGATTGAAAATACCTTGAGCTCCCTTTAGGTTAATAAAAAAAAAATTCTTAGCCCCAACCTGTGCCTCATATACTTATATATCTTCGGGCCCCTTTTGAAGAGTTTTACCTGTTGTATCCATGTGTAGCCATGTGCTCCTTGCAAATATTTCTTCCCTTGCTGCTCTATCAAGCCTCACCATGTCTCCACATGTTAGTAGTGTGGGCCTTTGTGAGCTTGCTCCCCTTTGCTTCTCTATTGAGCTCTGCTTGCATGCCACGTAGCATCATTCTGCAAGCACCTTTTGGTGGACCTGAAAACTAGCGCTCGAAATGAAGACTTTTGCATGTGTCTTCTCTGTGGGGAGTTTCATCACAAGGAGGGGAGGAATGAACAATGAGCCCCATCTTGTTGCCACGTTTCCTAACCAACTCTATGGGAGAGTGACACGTGTGTGCATGGGAATTTTTCTACTTCCACATTGGGACCACAGTCATCATTCGCAGGGGGATGCATCTAGTTCGAAGGCGACTACATTTTATGATTCAAAATCTTTTTCTATTGCAACGGCCATGGAAAATCATTGCAATGGACATCATTGCTCATGCCAAGGAATCTTTTTATGTTATTGGATCTCAAGCGGTGGGATGCTTCTCTATATATACTGCTTCAGCTCTCTGAAAAGTGGTTGGGAGTTTTGTAGAATACATAGAAAAATTGTGGAAAGACACCAAGCCTTTGTATTGTTCGTTATTGTTGCATTAAGATTCATAAACTGTACCATTGTTGTTTGATCTTTTGTTTCTTAGCTAATTGACAAAACATTATATTGTGTTGTTATTGTATTGAGTGGTTTATTTGTACAGAACTTCTATAATTTCAATATAATTTTTCTAATTTAGACCATGTCTTGGACTCTTCTTTTTAGTGAATGTGTATTGAAGTTATTTTATGTTATTTGATAAAATTCTTAGGCTTTTCATCTATGCTCTTTGTTATTTTTTGGACATGCAGATTGTTGAACAAGCCCTTAAATCTCATCTGAAAGGAAGATTTATCAATCCCACACCTACATCTTGGTGCATCGCCTTAGGTTAGATCTTTATTTTATATATCTTCCTTATTCCATTCCAAAAACACCAAATATAGAAGGAGCCAACTTCTATAAAAACCTAGAGGTCACTCAGTTTAGTGCAATTGGTCCACCCATTAACTGAGTTTCCCATAAGGCTGTTGCTTGATAATTTTTGGCATCAACAGTTTCTTTTCCTAGTACACTCAATGGGACTACTTAAATGTATCTAAATCTAAAGTGGGTGTATAAGCCATCATCCTGTTACTAAATCCCAAACAACGAATAACCCTGGCCTACTAGTGCCACCGCTAGTAACAATACAAGCTAGAACCCATCCAGTGAATGTGTTGATCCCTCCACTAGCCATGTTGTTGATTGCTAATAGAAATTATGTGGAATGGGATGCTGCTCTTATAGCACCAATAGCACTCACCATTTGGTCCCCTATCCCAGCCTCTGCTTTAAAATACTTACCAAAATTCATAGGAGAAGGCTCGAAAAAACCATCCAAACACCTGCAAGATGTAGAGGACGTGTGTTTGGTGCATGGTGTTACCAACCAAAATGTCTAGTAACCTCTTTCAAAGGTAGAGTGCTAGATTGGTATCGCACTTTGGGAGCCAATACTATCGATACCTGGGATCATCTCGGAGATCCTTTCTATGAGAGATTTTCAAATAATGGAGATCGGTCTTCACTATATCATCAACTAGTGACCATAAAGTAGGCCCCTCATGAGCCATGACTAACTTTAATGCCCAGTTTCACATGACTTGGCAAAGGATTCAACCTGCAATCTACCCGCTTACAAATTTAGCATTCATGTTCTATTTGAAGTCTCTCAACATCAACATTTCAGTGATGATCTAGTCCCTTGGTGGGAACACCTTTCTAGCTGTATATAGCATTGTTGTTCAGGTGGAGAATAATTTTATCGATGCTGAAAAGTTACCACCTCGGCCCACTATGCCTATATTCCTAGATTTGTCGATGCGCACCCAGGAGATAGCATCTACCAGTGCGTTCACTCCTCCCCAATCTATGTACGCGTATTCGAGTGCATGTGTAGAGTGTTGCTTCTACGTCTAATTCTTCAGAAGATGAGATGAGTGATGTCAAGGAGTTGTTGCAGAGCATCTCAAATGAAATAACTACCATCAAGCGGAACTAGTCCATGCCTTCAAAGCCAACTTACCAAAATTATCAATGTAGAAAATCTTCCTACCAACAAAATCAGTTCCAAGGAGGCTCGCATAGAAATTTGTAGACTCAAACAAGTAATCAAATGGTGTCGGTACTTACTCCACTGTAGAATTCTCACCCAAGCATGAGTAGAGAGCTAACATTGAGGAAAAATAATCTCACTAATGACATCCATCCCTAGTGCTTCCCTTGCAATGAAGCACATATTCCCTAAAATTATCCTCATGACAATCTACAACAAAGAGTGGTGGAATAGTGCAGTCAAGGCATGGCGTTAGATTCAAGAGGTTATGTATATGCCTCTCTACAAATAAAAAAATTTGATACTCAACGTGCAAATACAAGGAATGTCCTTGGAGCAAGAGATAGACATAGCTCCAGACCACACGCTCTTCTCATGGATGGAAGAAGAGGAAATAGTGTTTGCAAATGAGGCCTCCACATCCAAGGCCCCACAAGTGCAATTAGATTATAACACTCTACAAGCAGATTCATAGGTGAATCAGTCATCCCACAACCCAAGAGTTTCCTTGACCAAACTCCTAGCACCTTTGCAATTGTACAACAATTTCAACCACGAAGGGAAATTGTTATAACAAAGGCTAAGGAACATAAGCTTTTGAATCTGTCACCATTCAATGTGGTGGAACAATTAAAAAAATCCTCTGCTAATGTATCTCTTTGGGATATTTTAGCTATTCTGAAGTAGAAGTCATTGTTGCAAAAATCCCTACTCGAAGATGCAAGAATAGAGCCAACAGAGCAACCCTCCAAAGTGAAGGTTGTTGATTCATCACCTCCAGCAAAATTCTTCACAAACAGTATAGAGGAAGCCTCTACTAAAGTCAAAGGTAAGCTAAAATCAAAACCCTTTTTCCTAACTCTTATTGTGGGTAAGAAATTGTTGCATAATTCCATGATTGACTCTAGAGCTAGTACCACAGTCATGCCTAAGCAAATAGTTGAAGCCTTAGGACTTACCTATGAACCTTTAAAAAGATGGGTTATGCATCTTGATGGGACAAGGTTGAAACTATAGGTGTCATTAAGGACCTCCCCTTGACTCTATTCTCCTGCCCTAACATCATAGTTCCACAAGATACCATGATCATAGACGTTCCCCCCATGTTCGGTCTTTGTTTACCTCAAGAATTCACTTCCAAGATAAGCAAATATCTTTCCTTGGACTAGTCACACTTGATCCTCCAGACAACCATGTCTAATTGCCAATAGGTGGTTAAAAGGTGGTTTGACAAGAAGACCTTTGACCAGGGTCTTAAATGTGGGGACCTAGTGCTAAAATTTAATGAAAGGGTCATGAAGCCTAACCTACATGAAAAATTTGATACTCTGTGGGAAGGCCTTTTTCGCATTATTCAGTGCAAGTAGAATAACACATTTTAAATAGAAAACATCGAAAAAGAAGCATTGAGGATTCCAATTAATAAATCCACCTCAAATTGTTCAATTAAGCTTCATTAATCATTTTTCCAATGTAGATATGTAATTATGTAAATTTAATTTGTGTTTTTGTTTTTTTTTATCGGTTGATCTTTCAAAACAAACCCATAATGCAAGAAGTAGAGAAAGGAAATCATAAAAATAGAATAAAACCCATAATGAGGAAAGCAAAAGAGATAGAAATTTGATTAAAAGACTGTATATTCATTATATAGTATTATATACTTTGGTATTACAATTCCAAAATGGCTCTCGGGTCATACTTTTTGAAGTATATATATACTATGCAGTTTTTCAAGTATGTATTAAAAGCTTTTCAAGGAATATATACAAAAAAAAGGGAGTTCATTCTTCAAGAAGGAGCATCAGCAGTTTCAATGACATCTAGAACAACTTCATCAATGGCCTTGGGAACAACCGTAGGATCATTAATAGTAGCAGGAGCATAAACAACAACAATGGAAAGTGGTGGAGGATACACCATATTTCTAAAATCGGTGTACCACTCCACACTATAGAATAACACCACATTGTAGCAGCGCAATAGGAAGTGGCAAACACGAGTAAACCTTTGGCGGTGCTCTTCAAGTGTTAGGATGCAAAATCTGCTCAAGAATGCCACCCATGACACCACTGCATCTTCTTCAATGTTTTTGTAGAGGTCACTTGTCATAGGAAGACCAACACCATACATTGTATTTTCTACAACTTCTCCAAGGCTACCAAGATAGCACTTCAAGAAGATTTCCAATGTGAGTTGTAAGATCATTGGCTTGGGTACTTGTGTATCAAGCAAAGAGGCAACAAAATGGGAGTAAATGTCAATATTAACCCTATACTTATCCTCATATTCTATGCAATCCCTCCCCAGTATCCACTTCATTGTGATAATTTCCAAAGAATGCTTGTTCTTCACCATGCATTTCAAATGCCTATTAGAAATTTCACCTAAAATTTTGTCTGTGTCTTATTGCTAGTGAGCCTAATTGGAGTTTTCATTGTGTCTATCTCTACCCAACTACCAAATGCTAATTCTTCCCAACTACCAAGTGAAATTATGTTGATTGTCTTAGGTTTATTTGTAGAAATAGTGAAGGTACATGCATGCAATAAGCATGATTTTGATCGAGTATTAATTCAAAAATCCCATTAGGAGCCAACTCAAAATTCCCACTAAGAGCAAACTTGATAATCCCACCCAGTTGTGTCTGTTGTGTATGAATTGTTGCATGCAAAGTTAAGGAGTAATTAATTAGCTAAAAATGGTGGCAATCCCAAGTGATCGTCCACACAGTCAAGTGCTAATGTGTCACGCTATGGGAATTTTTATTTCTCCAAGGATGAACTCAAATCTTTTTGTGTACTCATTATGCTTTTGGCCTAATCACTCTTTTTAGGTTATTAATTGCAAAGCATGTGAAAGGTTTTGTATTCCTTCAATCATTGGCACAATTTCCCAGGAAATGGCATTGTGGGATATAATGATTAATTTTCATTATGAATTATTGTCTTTTCAAAAGGAAAGGGATTCATTTTGCATGAACAAGAGAGTTGGAAGTATATGTTGAATTTATTGTAGAAAGGAAACTGTTGTCTACAACTTCAAGTCAAGAAAAGGTTAAGTATTGCATGAGAAAGAACAATGTTGTGAAGAGTTCTTTGAGTACATTGTTTAGTGCAAAGAGATTTGAGTGTAGAATTTTTTGAAGAACCCAAGTGAATTGCAAAGAGTTTAAACATTGCTAAGGTCCAAAAATTCTTGAAATGGCCTAGAACCTTTAGATGGAAGCACAAGGAGAGGCAACTCAAATCTTATTTGACACCATGCATGCGACACTAATGGCCAACATTTTTTATAACATCTCTTACGCTTGCTTTGGGATGCCACAGAAGCCAAAGTGGGTCCACACATGGGCTATGGACAAGAAAGATCAAAGGAACCAAACCCTGATAACAAAAGAATGGGATAACATTCATGACTCTATCCTTAAAACCAACCTTAAGACTCTTAGGGAAGCAGTCTGCCAGAGAATGAAATAGTGTACTAGCCAAAAATATTTGGCATAAAAGCTATGGTTCTACGATCGAGCATAGTATATGGTTCCTTTCTTGCATTACTACTCAGAACTGGTTCACAAATGCATATAACAATTTAACCTAGATACAAGTGCTTTTGAAATCTAGGAGCTAAGGGTTATGCTTAGTGTGGAGGCTATAAGGGATATGCTATGCATCCCTCCCAGCAAGGGCTATAGAGCATAAAAGATGGAGACGTTCACTCCAGAAAGGGGAGAAGAGTTCTGGTAGACCAAAGATCTTGCTCTAAGCTTTTATAACCAAGAGACCAAAAGGCCCAAGGAAGATTTTGCAAAGCCACCACAGATTTTGGTCGTGTGATGAGCTCAAAATATGCTCATAATTTGAGTATTATGATGTATTTTTAATACCCTTACTCTTGTTGCTAATGGTTGTTTTAACTCTTTGATTAAAGAATTTTTATCTAAAATTGGGTAGTATCTTGTAGCCACACATTCCTATATTCCTATAGCTTAACATCTCTATGTGTATATTAATTGCCCTATTTGACCACCCGAATGACTGATATAATGCATATGGTTTTTGAATAATGAAATAGATTTAATATGTGATTAATGCATGTATATTGTGTTGTTTTCCATGCATGCTTTCTTTTGCTTTTGTCACCTTGTGTATCGCAGGTTGTTGAAGGAAGCATGAACGAGTCAAGTGTAGCAGATCTCGGCCTTGTAGTAAAGTCCATTTCCAGCATAACATTGAGGAAGTTGTTCCAGCAAAGACTCTCTAACCAGGTCGTTGGGAGGAAATCTAAATGATCATTAATCTGGGAAGAGTGGAATGCTAAATTCTCTCTGAATCATGTTGAAGGATATACTTTCATTTATGAGAAGTTTGTTCCTCGGTTTTAGGATACATTTATGTCCATGTCTTTCTCTATTAGAGTTAGGTAGTTAGTTGCTTTTCTGATATAAATAAGTGTTCCTCCTATGTGAGTGAGCAAGCAAAGTGTGTAAGAGTTAGTATTATAATAAGAATTAGAGCTTTGTGTTAGTTTTCTTAGAAGCAAAACAATCAATGTATATGACTCCAAGTTATGAATAAAAGTTGATGAAGTTCTGAGTTTAATTCTTACATAAACTAGTTGATGCTTGCTAAGGGGGCCCACTTAGTGAGTATCTGTAGTTGGTTAGGTATTTATCTTTTGTTGATTATAAGTTATATTCTATTCTTGAAGGTTTCAGCACAAACTCGGTCTTATATTGTTCCTGCAGCATCGGGAATCCATCCATGTGTTTGTTCCTGTAGCATAAGGCTAGTTCATAGTTTGTTTCTTAGTAATAGTTGCCATGATTTCTACTTTGATTAAGTTATGTTTAAGTTAAGAAGACTTTACATTACATCCCTGTAGCATAGGTAGAATTCCTTCCAAGCATTTATTTCTGGTAAATTATGATTGAAACTGGTTCTTAGTGCACATACAGTGCTGCTCCATTTCATGTATACATTCCCTAGTTTGACAATGTAAATGAACGACCATAAGAAGATATTAGTCACCTACTGGAATGTCCAATTCCCAAGTTAGGATTTTTCATAACTTTTATATCCTTTTGTGGACCTGACCATTTTTGGCGCCATTGTTGGGGATGGTGTCAAGCTAAGAACCTATCATAGTCATTGTTAGTAGTAGTTTAGTGTGTTTATTCAAGCATTTTCAAAATTCATTCTATTGCATGCATAGAAGAAGAGACGCTCTGGGAAGATTCCTCCCTAACCTTCCATTCATTAATAACAATCCTGAACCAGCTTATAATCTATTTGAGGAAGGAAGAGACCAAGATATCAATCTATTTGCTAAAAACCTGCTTGTTGAATTGCTATTTGATCTAGCTAACGAAGAACATGAAAAAAATCCATTTGCTTTAATACTCCATCAAGCAACTATGGCACATAATCCACCTAATCGACCTCCTACTTTTGAATTCCCCATCATTGCTCAGCAAGATAATAATAACCTTAAATATATTCCTTCTTCATTACTTCTCAAGTTCTATGGACTAGTTACATAGAACCCAAAAAATTTCTTGTTTGAGTTTGACATCCTTTGTCGCAACTATGATTACACTTCAGATGCTCACAGGCTAAATTTTTTTCTTGCTACTTTGAAATAAGGAGCTCTTAGATGGTTCATGAGTTTGGGAAGGGGTGTTGTTGATAGTTGGGTAGCCATGCAAACAAAATTTCTTGAGAAATACAAGGAATATTGTAAGAGTGGTAGTAAGGGTGATGATATATTCAGAATTCAATAAAAGGAGGATGAAAGCCTAGAAGACTATATCTCAAGATTCTTGTTTTCCCTGAAAAAGAATTCAGACCATACTCTTAATAAAAAATCTCAGAAACTACTTTTTCTAATGGGAATCAGTGATACCTGTATAGATGCCCTGGACTTGATGGGAGGAGGAGATATAACCCAAGTGTCTTGGGATGATATCAAAAAAATATGTCTCAACTACTCTCAAGCAATTGTTAAGAAGGGTAGACGTCATCAAGCCACAGTGGGAAAGTCTTCTACCAATGGAGTTTCATGGATGGAGATCACAAATTTGTTGTCTGATTTCAAGTAGGATATCATAAATAAAATGGCTACACTGTTGGATACTATGCAAGCTCGGAAGAAACATGAGGAAGCTTAAGCAATTTTGGATGAGTTCTATCCACATTGTAGACAAAGGAAATGTGACTGCATATGTAAGATGGTGGCTAACCTAGAGGATAAGTAGTTACTTTTAAGATAGTAGAGGGTGATGATGACCAAGTATTCTTTGTCGCACAAAGGCGACCATGGACTCAAATACAAGATATGCTTCAAGACCTTTTGACTTTTGGTAATCCTTATTTTAGTTACAATAACCAATGGCAACCTACATATGGCCCATCACCACCTTGGAATACTTCTCAACCACACTGGCCTAACTATCAGAGTTCTCCATGGCAATCTCCTCAAGGAGGTTGGCAGCAGCCACAAGGACAATGGACTCCACCCCCAGGTAACTGGCAGCAGAATCCTCAATAGAGAGGTTCTCAACAATGGCAAAACCAATCTCCTAGATCCCTATAGCTTTAGCAGCCACAACCTTAGGCCCTCATGCCACCTCCTACAACACCTGCAGTAAATACTGGCCCTCCAAAACAAATGCCTATGCCTGCTCAACCATTGCCAAATCCTAATAATAAGTAGCAACAACAACATCAGCCTATGTATCTTGCAGAAGCCAATCAACATCCAGCTTATACCATGAATATTCATGACATCCATCTCAGGTCTGGAACCACTCGCCCTGCTCCACAACTGCCTATAATTACAGAGATTCCAGATTCTACCTCTAAACAAC
>VDFB02358134.1:24420244-24489149 GCA_007258455.2 Sequoia sempervirens | reverse complement strand
CACCCTTTGTGTAAATTCCCCTTTTTCATACCCTCACCTTAGAAAACCAAACTTGAAGGTGAAATTCCACATCACCCACCTGCCTTCCATCCACTTGGCACCTGTTGTGTGTGTCAGTAAGTAATTTTCATCAAGGGCATGAGCGTGGCATGCATAAATCTACATGGAATGTTGCCATCCCTTATAGATTCCTTCCTCTAGAGTCTACAAGTATGTTACACTCCTTATTGGGGATAAATTGTAATGCCATTGTGTGACCAATTGACCCAAAAATAGCTCCTTTTCTCCCATTTTGGTCTTCAAATGCATCCATTTCACTATCACTTTATCTTCTACACACTCATTCATTGATTCTTCCAAGATTTTTGAGAAATCTAACACATTATCTCAAGCATTTTCACAACTCCATTAAGCATTGGAGCAAGCAAGCTTGTTACTCCATCAATTATATCCTTGTACCTATGGTGCTACCATAGAAGTTCTGAGTTTGGAGTCTCGCAAGACCTCCCTTCGTCACTGTTGTGGCTATGTCAACTTTTCCAAGCTCATTGCTTGCATTCTCCCTTCATTGGCCTTGAGATCCTTTGGGTGGAGGTGGTACAACTTCATTTTCCTTTTATGGTTTGATAGAGTAGTGTAGCATCTTTTGTAGTGTTCGGTACTTTCCTTTATCATACTTTCTACTTTGTGGCTTTTTTGGTTGTCCATGGAGGTGGAAACACCAAAGTGGGGGTTCGACTGAGGTAAACCCCTATACAACCCAACATTTTCCCCTCTTTATTGTGTGTAGGTGAACATGTGTGGAGCTCGCTAGTGAATTGGAGCTTTAGTGAGTTGATATTCATCAACCTTGTCTTTATCTACTTTATCTTTTACATAGCTAATTTTCATACTTCATAATTCTATTTATTTTGTTAAAGCTAGTTAACTAGGAAGTTACTAGGTTCTTTAGTGTTTTACATTGCATTTCACATTTTCTTGCTATACGAACACTAGTGAGCCAAAGAGAAACTTGTGCACTACTCTATTGTCCCAGATCTGTGTTGCCCTCCTTGGATAGAGACTTATCTGAGGTGAAATTTGAACTCCAAAAACTAACTCATCTAGCTCCATTTAGATTTTTGGGTCTATAGAGTCACAAAAGTGCTTGACAGTGCTCTCAATTCTCAATTATTTTCCTAGATACCCATTATTTTAAGGTAAGGGTAGTCCTCTGCTCTCAGATTTCTGTGATCTAGAGCCTTGGTGTGGTTCACCCCCCTCTCTTACATCTTTGGTGAACTTTCCATGAACAACGTCTATCCATTTTCCTATGTTGATAATTTTCCCTCATGTCTAGTGACTATTGTAAGCTTGAGTGTTGTGAAGGCTTATGAGCATCACAACCCAGTCCATGAATTTTGGGTACGTTGTTGAGAGAAGTGTTCGACACCTACCAATGGAGAAGATGAAGGTTACTTCTAGTTTCATCTCAAGTTTTTCATGTTGGTCTAGCTATTGACTTTACCACTAGTTTTCCTATAGGCTTTACTAATTAGATGGGTTTTATAGACGAGACAACTTGCATTCATACCCCTCTAGCATTCCCTATGGCTTCACCCATGGACAAGGATGAGGCTATACATATCCCTACAGAAAACCTTCTAGGATTGGATAACAAATTGTCAGACCTTGTGAAGCCTTTGGAGGGAGCACCAAGCATAGCAAGAGCCACTAGGCTTACTAGCGAGGTAAGACATCAATTAGGAAAGGATCAGATAGGTCTAAAGTTCTTACGTGGCCTTGCTGATCTAACTGAAGCTTATATCCCCTCATATAATTCTAGATCAGGCACTACCTAAGGGGAAGTGCTTGATGCCTATGAGAGACAAATAGACATCTCGATGCCCACCACATTTGTATACATGCCTTAAACAGACCCTTCAATTAGTGTTTCCTCTACTTCTCAAAAGCCCCATACCATCAAGGTGAGTAGAATACCCCTTGGTTTTAGTTTCACCCATCCTACTACCTATGGTGGTGGGGGCTCCAGTGGAATGAGTGGTGACATCTTTGGTAGTGGAGGTGGCACTAGTGAAGGTGGCTTTGGTGGAGGCCATGGTGGTGGCTTCGATAGTGGAGGTGGAATCGGTTGAATCCCTATTGGTGGTGGTGGTCATGACAATAGCTTTGGAGGTGGCTCTAGAGGTGGTTCTATTGGGCCTTTGTCATCCTCTGACCCTATTTTGAATTCCCTTCTCCAGAACATGGGTTGGATGCAAACCTATTTGGCGAACCTTTCCCAGGCCTTCGCCCAACCTATTTTTCAAACTTTCTTCCAACATAGCCCATTGTTGGTAGAAATTTTAAGTACTCACTTCCCACAAGGAATGTAGATTCATAAGTTTGAAAATTATGGTGGAAAATGGGATCCATAAACACATGTGTCAGCCTTCAATTCCATGTGTATGCATTTCTTTCACCATGATGCTTTGATGGAAAAAAAATTTCCTCGATCTCTCAAGGACACACCACTCAAGTGGTACTGTTCCTTTCTCAATAATTCTATGTTCTCATTTGATAAACTCGTTAATGAATTTCTCCATCAGTTCTAGGTTAACATCAATCCAAAGATGAACTTCTCAAAACTCATCCAATATAAGCAAGGAGATAACGAGAAGATAGCTAATTTCATAGTGTGATACCAAGTGCTCTTTTCACAAATCTCGTATCCACTAGCCAACTCTGATGTGCAAAAGGTGTTCACAGGAAACTTGCAGAGAGCTTGGTAGGAGAAATTTTCCCAAATGAAATACCCTTCCTTTGTGCATCTGCGTGCCACCTTGTGAGAATATCAAAAAAAGGTAGTTTAATTCAAGGGACCTTCCTCACTCTCTTGTTTAGAAGGAAATTCTATTATATCTATCTTAGGAAAAGGAAAAGTTGTGAATGTAGTCAGCATGACTAATGATCACAACCTCAAACACAACAAGAATTTTATGAAGTTGGCAGAATCTTATTCTTCCATCTTGCAAAATTTGTTGAAGGATCATATCATAACTTTGAAAAACCCTCAACCTCTTAAGGAGCCTTTTCCTAATTGGTATGATGTGAATGCTTTTTATTAGTACCATCATATTAACAAGCATGATACTGAGCATTGTATGCACCTGCATCATGAGATATAAGATCGCATCGATGACAATACCATTTGTCTTGATGGGTCAAAACAAAATGCGAATAAATCAGTAGAAGAGGCCAATAGTCAGTTGCAGATTTTCATGTACCCATTTCCGTCTCACTTTGCAAACTTGATTATTGATCCCTCTAATACTTCTCCTCATTCTCAACATATTTCAATATGGCTTTAATTATTCCTCCCCCGTAGCTTGCAATTGGCTTTCCATATGTGGCATTCACCTCGTAAGACTTTCCCTTGAATAACAAGCCCTCTCCCCTATACTTTCCTATCCAACTCAATGGAAACATTCTGATAGGAGAACCAGTTGACCCCATGAGATGAGTGAATATTATTATGGAGGAGATGTCATGGTTAAATTCATTGCAAAGGGAGGAATATGAAGAAGAAAATTTTATGATTCATACACATGATGGTCTCTCTCTTAAGCCATATGGATCCATAACCCTTTTTTTCCTAGTTGGACCTAGGGCTATGGATACAATCTTTGATGTTATTCTAGAATCTGATTTGTTTAGGGTGAAGTTGGGAATCCTGTGGCTAGCTTGCATGAATGTAATCACTTCCATTATTCATAAGTGTTTAAATTTCTCCAATACAAGTGCTATGCACGTCATTCATGACACTAGATATTAGCCATTGGTATCACATGGGGGTTATTTATTGGATCATTTTTAGCCCATCCTGATCGATCTGCTTCCTCCTAGAATGGACCTACCTTACCAAAGTTATCTAAAGTACAAAACTAGGGGCAAGGGACAGCTAAAAGTTACCCCTCCAATAGTACATCAATAAACTACCTCCTCCTCTCAAAAAGGAAAGGAGAAGCCTACTCATCCTTAGGGTGCCTCTTCTATCCCCCTTTCTGAAGAAGAGTTTTGGATGACTACTCCTAGATTCCACATAAGAATTCTGATGGTGTCTTCTTGGCGTAAAGCCAAGATTAGGATATCGAACCTTCTCACTATACCTCCTGGACCTTTCCCCTACCTATATGGTAGAAAGAAAGGTCCTTATAGGGAATCTTCTATGCCTTGGCCTCCATAGCCTCCTACCGCTTATGCTCCCAAGGTAGTGAATGGGAAAAGGCTTGCTTGTTCTTTACCTTTAGATTAGGTATGTGTTTGTTGTGATATGTTCCCCCGTGCTTGCGTTATGTCTTCCTAGATGACCCTTGTCACCCTTGTAGGTGCTTGGATACAGGAGTGATTATGTATAATAAAACTTCCTCTATTTGTGGCATCATTCTTCCTCTGTTATGTATATCGATTTTCAAAAAATTGGGGATGATGTAAAGTGTTGGGGGAATTTAGGCTCCCCTTCCATGTTGACCCAATTTTTTATTTTTATTTTTTCTTCTTGTGCATTCTTCATATGGTTTGATATAGTAGGGGTTTGATGAAAATTCATCTATATACTATTACTATACTTATGAGCATCTCTGACCCTGAATCAGATTGCTCTTGTGTCCCTTGTTTATGATGTTATTTTTTATTTTTATAGTTTTGTTATCTTTCTCTATTTTTGCTTGATTCATGATGTTGCGGTGTTTAGTTTTGTCCCTCATGTGTGCAAAAACATCACAATAGTGACATATTGCTATGCCCCATGGGCCACAACATCCCTTTTTCATTCTTTCTTTTCTCTCCTTAGGATGCCACGTTCCTTGTGTTTGGCATGCACCATCCTAAGGGGGGGCTACCATGTCAACTTTTATTTTTGGAAAATGTATTCTATTTCTAATGAATCTTTTCTAGAAAATCTTTGCAAACTTTTTCAAAAAATTGCATTCTCAACAAGGACCCCCTAGTGGAACATGTTTCCTTCATTATGGGTTCGCAAAGAAAGAACTTGAAAAACTTTCTTCTGAGGAGGGAGCAACTTCTCCTGTGGGAAAAGCCTCAACCTTCCCCTCATGACAGGGAATTTTCTTCCTTTTGAATTCCTTAAGTGAACATCTTTCAAAAGGATCCCTTAGTGGTGAATTGATTTGCAAAAAAAAATTCTTACACTTTCAAATAATATGTCCCTTGAGTGGACCCCTCTTCTTTTGAAGGGTTCCTGAGGGACCCCTTTGAAATATTTTTCATTTCTTGACTGTCTGCTTGTTTTCTTGCATGGTTTCTTTTTTTTTTATCCCAGCATGTTTTATTTGCAGATTAACATGTTACTTTGTAGGTGCACCTATGAAGCTACTTTCTAGTCTAACTCTGTGGAGTCCCCTTACATTGGTCTTCCTTCATGAGAGACTACTTGGAGGAATGCCTTCTTTGCAAGTTTGAGGTCCTATGAATCACATGCATCCTATGGGATTTGTTCATAATTTGTTTGTGTGCCTTCAGTGTACTTTTTGTAACTTCGTAGTTCCATGAAACTACAAAGTCTTTTTGTTCAAACCCCCTTAGGAGAGAGTACTTGTGGAGTCCTTTTCCTTCCCTATTCTTTTGTGTTTGCTATATTTTTGTCTACTTCCTCGACAGTTCAGGTATACATTTCTAACTTTTCAATCTAATTTACTGAACACTCATTGATACTTGTGCTAGCTAAAGTGGGGGAAAAATGTATGAGAGAATTTTCACCCCTTGTGTTAATTCCCCTTTTGCATACCCTCACCTTACAAAACCAAACCCGGAGGAAAAATTCCACATCACTCACCTACCTTCCATCCACTTGGCACCTGTTGTGTGTGACGGTGGGGGAATTTTCATTAGGGATGCAAGCGCGATGTGCAAACACTACTTTACCAAACACTCATTGATATTCATGCTTTCTAAAGTGGGGGAAAATGTATGGGAGTGAATTTGCACCCCTTGTGTAAATTCCCCTTTTGCATACCCTCACCTTAGAAAATCAAACCCGAAGGAAAAATTCCACATCACCCACCTACCATCCATCCACTTAGTCCCTATTGTGTGTGTTAGTGGGGGAATTTTCGTTAGGGATGCGAGCACGATGTGCAAACATATATGCGATGAGCTATCATCCTTGATAGATTCTTGCCTCTGGATTCTACAGGGACGTTACATTCCTCATTGGGGACAAATTGTAACACCTCAGTGTGACCAACCAACCTGAAAATGACTCCTCTCCCATTTTGGTCTTCAAATGTATCCATTTCCCTATCACTTCATCTTCTACACACTCATTCATTCATTCCTCCAATATTTTCTAGCAATCTAACACATTCTCTCAAGCATTTTCACAACTCCATTGAGCATTGCAACTAGTAAGCTTGTTACTCCATCAATTCCATCCTTGTAGATGTGGAGCTACGATAGAAGTTGCAAGTTTGGAGTCTTACGAGACTTCCCTTCATCATTTTTATGACTGTGTTAACTTTTCCAATCTCATTTCTTGTATTCTCCCTTCATTGTCCTTGAGATCCTTTGGGTGGAGGTGGTATCACTTCATTTTCGTTTTGTGGTTTGTTAGAGTAGCATAGCATCATTTTTAGTGTTCAATACTTTCCTTTCTTCTTTCCTTTATCATACTTTCTAATTCATGGCTTTTCTAGCTATCCATGGAGGTGGAAATACCAAAGAAGGGGTTTGACGGAGGAAAACACCTATACATCCTAACATTTTTCACATTTTTCTTGTGTGTAGGTGAATGTGTGTGTGGAGCTCGCTAGTGAACTAGAGCTTTAGTGAGTTGATATTTGTCACCCTTGTCTTCATCTACTTTATCTTTACATAGCTACTTTTCATACTTCATAATTCTGTTTATTTTGTTAAAGCTAGTTAACTAGACAGTTAGTAGGTTCTCTGGTGTTTTACACTGCATTTCATGTTTTCTAGTCATACGAATGCCAACACGCTGTGCTATCATCCTAGACCTACATTTCCATCCTAATATAGAGAGTTGTGTAAGGAATATTTTGAACTCTAGAAAATGGCTCTTCTAGCCCCATTTATATTTTTAGATCTGTAGAGTGATAGAAGCACTTGAGAGTGCTCTTCATTCTTGATTCTTGTCCTAGATACTCGTTAGCTTGAGGTGAGTTAGAGAAGCCCTCGGTCTCGTCAAATAGGATTAGATGTTCTGATCCGGCGTCCGTCAAGATCACGTCGAGAAAAGAAGGCGGATCGAAATAAAAGCGTCAAGTCGATCACGTCCCGTCAAAATCGGTAAAGAGATAGAGAGAGGGATATATATATATTGTAAGAGAGGGGGACCAACCACGTCAAGGCTCTAGGTCACGAAGAGCCAAGAGTGAAGGGCTGCCCTAACTTACCTCACTATATTAGATGCCTTGGGATAAGGATCAAGAATTATGAGAACTATAATGTACTTCTATCACTCCACAGATCTCAAACTTAGGTTTGGGCTAGGCGAGCATGTTTTTAGAGTTGGTACTACACCTCAGACAACTCTCTATTCAAGGAAAACAACATAGTTTTGGAATGACAACATGGTGCACTGGAGTCTCTCGAGCACGCTGGTGTCTATACAGCTAGAAAACAAGAAGTACACTAAAGAATACCTAAAAATGTACTATCAGCCTAGCCAGTTAATCTAGATGGTAAAAATAGAATAAGAAAGTATAGGAAATAGATACTAAAATGATAAAGTAAGTAAACAAGAACTAGGGTGATGAAGATAATCTCACAAAAGTGCTTATTTGCAAGCTAGATCCACACGTATGTTCACCTACGCACAAACAAGAAGGGGAAAATTGTTGGGGATACATAGGGGCCTATCTCAGTTAGACCCCCGTTTTGGTGTTTCCACCTCCACAGAGAGCCAGAAAGCAACAATGTAGAAATATGTGATAAAGGAAAGAATAGAAAACAAAAAACACTAAAAATAGTATTATGCTACTTCTATCAAATCAAGAAGGAGAGGAAAGAAACATTACCACCTCCACCTGAAAGATCACTAGCTAATGGAGGAGATATAGACTTGGCAAAGTCACCACAACCACAATTGTGATGAAGGGAGGTTTCACAAAACTCTAAGCCCATGCTTCTATGGCTCACTTCACACTTGCAATGTAAAGTTGATGAAGCTTCAAATGTAGTTGTAATGGAGTGTTGGAATGCTGCTTTCAAGAGCGAAGTGAAGTGGAAAAAATGCTAAGAGAATGTGATTATGTTGATTAGAGAATGAAATGAGATGAGAATGGATGTTTTTGAAGATGGGATGGGAAGAATCTTCCATTTTTGGGGTTGGTTGGTCGAAGAGGGACATTACAAATCAACCCCAATCGGGTGTCTAAGGCCTTTGCCAACTTTAGACCTGGGAATCCGTTAGGGATGGCAGCATGCTGCACATGCATCCTCGATAAATATTCTCTCACTTAAACAAGTGATAGATGCCAAATGGATGGAAGGAAGTTGGGTGATGTGGAATTTTTCCTTCAGATTTTATTTTCTAAGGTGAGGGTGTGTGAAAGGGGAATGTGCGTAAGGGGTGCAAATTCACTCCTATGTACATTTCCCCCCCACTTTAGTGAGTATGATTAATGATGAGTGCTTTGGTAAAGTGGATTGAAGGGTTGGTAGGGTTAGAGATTTATACCTAAACCATTAAGGAAGAAGACTCGATCTGGTGAGCTCGAAAGAACAAGACATGCAAAGGACACCATAGGTACTCCCCCTGAGGAGTTTTAGACAAAAGGCTCCATAGCTCCGTAGAACTATGAAGTTGCACGAAGTACATCAAAGGCCCTTAGACCAATGATGGACACATCCTGTAGGATGAAAATGTATCATAGGCTCGTAGAACTCCAAGGATGTAACCCACAAGATCTCTCACATGAAGGAAGCCCCAAGAAGTAAGCACCTTACAGGCCCATAGACCTACAAGAAGGTGACCCCCAATATCTCTCACATAGAGGAAGCCCAGAGAAGTAAGCGCCTCATACGCCCATAGACCTACAAGGAGGCAACCCTTAAGATCTATCACATGAAGGAAGCCCAAAGAAGTAAGTGCCTCATAGGCCCGCAAACCTATGAGGAGGTGTCCCCCAAGATCTCTCACATGAGGGAAACCCAGAGAAGGGGACTCCACAGAGTTGAAAAGTAGCTTCACAGGCGCACCTACAAAGCAACATGTTAACTTGCAAATAAAACATGCCAGGAAACACAAAGCACTCACAAAGGGAAATAAGAGGAAAGACACATGGACTCTCAACAAGTTGTAAGGCTTTCAAAGGGGTCCCTCAGGAACCCAACATGAAGATGGGTCCACTCAAGGGATGTACTATTTGAAAGTGTAACATAAACATTTTTTCTCAAATCAATTCATCATCAAGGAATCCTTTTGAAAGATGTTCACTTTATTGAGGAATCTAAAAGGAATTAAATGCCCCCTCATGATGGGAAGGTCATAGCTACTCCCACCTTGAAGGAAGGTTCTCAATCTCTCTTTTTGTGAACCTATGATGAAGGAAACATGTTCCATTAGGGGTACAAGTTGAGAATGTAATTTTTGAAAAAGCTTACCGAGATCTTCGAGAAAAAGATTCATTAGCAATGAATGCATTTTCTGAAAATAAAAGTATAATAGAAATTGCATTGTCACACATGTGAGGGACAACTCAAGAAAAGTAGAGAGAAAGATAAGAAAAGAGCGAAAGAGAAAAAAATCAGAAACAAAGGACATAGGGGGATCTGGTTTCACGGGGTCAAATCTGCTCATGCTTATATAAATAATAGGTAACTATGGTGCAAGGTGAAAGATCATCAATCCCCACCAAATCAAGAAGAATGCATGGAAGAAAAAGTATAAATAAAAAATTGGGTCAGCATGGAATGGAAGCCTAAATGCCCCCAACACTTTGGATCGTCCCCAATTTTTTGAAAATCAAACACAATCATGGAAGAATGATGATATAGATAAAAGAAGGTTCACGACACAAAATCACTCCTATATCCAAGAACCAAGAAGGGTGAATAGGGTCATCCAAGAACAAAGAAAAATCATGAGGGAACACATTACAACACACACACATCTAATCTAAAGATAAAGAAGAGGCCTCCCCCTAACACTCATCAATGAAGAGGTCATTTTCTTCCCAATCTAGGGCATTCTAAGGGGAAGGAGGATGAGGGTGCAATGGTGGGATATTAAGGGGAGGAGATTCTGACCCTCTTGCAACAAGGGCTAAGGAAGAAGGCCTAGCATGGTCTTCTCAACTAGGCTCTTTTGGAGCTATGGTCAGCGATTTCATGAAGATCGTTGACAAGGCTAGAACTTCATCTAGAGAGTTAAACATGTATTTTACTAGAGTGCAATGTCATACCTCAACAGATGGAGAGGGTTTCACCCGAGATTCACCACTTGGCTCACCAAGTGACTCTGGAGTGGTGACAAACTCAGGGGAAGCTAGGACTTGCTTCGTTACTAGGACATAACAAGCTAGTATAGGACCAACTTTTGGAGGTGGGCTCCTCTTATGCCCTCCATTGTTGGAGGGGTCATCCTCCACCTTCTTCTTTGTTGGGGGATGTGAACTCCTCATAGATGAGGTGAGAGGCCTAGAGGACGAGGACGAGGAGAAAACCACAAAAGATACCACAAAATTATTCAGCATATCCATGGGTTTAGGGAATGGTGGGATGTCCAAAAGGGAAATCAACAGGGTTGGCTCAACCAAAGGAGCAATAAACACCTACACCTTTTTGGGGTCAAGCGCACTCACAACAAGAGCTGGAAGTGAGACCAAACTAGATTGAATGGAAGTAGAGTGGAGGAGAGAGGAGGACATAATAGGAGGTCCTGAAGCAAGGGTGGTCATCTCCTCTTCCTTCTTCTGTAAAGTGGCCTATTTAGCCACTAGATCCTTTCATCAGTGCTTGTGCTCATGCGCAAGGAAATTTTTACGACTCTTTGAGCTAGAGGTCAGGAGCTTTGAAGGTAAGGAAGGCTCTTGCTCAGCCAAAGGAGTGTCCATCATAGCCATTTTTGGTGGATGGATAGACTCCTAAATGGGAGTAGGAGCAAGTTCAGAAATAATAGGGGGAGTTGGCTCGAGTGCCTCAATAGTGGGCCTCTTCCCATTTATTGCTTTGGGAGTAGAAGTGGTATGAGGCCATAGAGGTCAAGACATAGAGGATTCCCCATGGGGACCCTTTCTTCTGCCATACAGGTATAACCAAGGTCTCAATGGTTTGGTAGGTAGATTAGATATCCGAATCTTACGTTTTCTCCTAGCCGGTATCTTGGGCTTAGTGGGTAAAAAAAATCATATTCATCCAAAACTCTTCTTTGGAAAGAGGAGCGAGAGAGGCATCCTGAGAATGGGCTAGCTTCTCTTTTCCTTTTCGAGAAGATGGGGCAACTTGCTGCTGCGCTATGGGAAGGGTCAGTTTTGGTTGCCCCTTGCCCTTGGTCTTATACTTCACATAATTCTTATAAAGGAGGTCCATTCTCAAGGGGGGTGGACCGACTAGTGCGAGTCAAAAATGATCTAAAGAGTAGCCCCCCATGTGACACCAACGACTGGTACCCAGTGTCATGCACCATGTGCACAATGCCTTCATGGGAGAATTTTAAACACTTATGAATGATGGAGGTGATTCCATTCATGGTAGCTAGCCAAGGTATGCCTAGCTTTAGCCTGAACAAATCTGACTCTAAAATAACATCAAAGACTATGTCTATGGCCCTAGGTCCAACTAGGATGGATAGAGTTATTCAGCCATACAATTTTAGAAAAAGACCATCATGTGTACGAATGGTAGATTTCATTTCTTTGTACTCCTCCCTCTGCAATGAATTCAAAAACAATGTTTCTTCTGTAATGACATTCACTCGACTCACAAGGTCAACCGAGACCCCCGTCACAATGTTTCCATTGAGGTGAGTGAGAATGTAGAGGGGGGAAGGCTTGTTGTTCAAGGGCATATCCTATGAGGTGAAGGTTGCATCCAGTGAGTCAGTCATAGGTTGTGTGGTAGGACTAACTGTGACCATGTTGATGTATGCCTCGGGATGAGTTGTAGAATCAGAGGGATTGATGATTAAGCTGGAAAAATGCGATGGAAATAGGTTCATGTATATCTAAAACTCACTATTCACTTTTTCCATCAATTTTTTTCCATTTTTTTTATTTCCATCAAGATGAATAGTATTATCCTTGATGCGGTCATGTATCTCATGACGTAGGTGCATACAAAATTCTATATCATGTCTGTTAACTTGATGGTATTGATAGAAGGAATTTGCATCATACCAACTAGGGTAAGATTTCTTGACAGGTTTAGGGTTCTCCAAGGTTATGATTTTATCCTTCAAAAACTTCTACAAGATGGAAGAATAAGATTTTTCTAACTTAGTGAACTTTTTGTTGCATTTGAGGCTGTTATCATTCGTAGCAGCTACTACATTCTCAATAGATTTACCTTTTTTAGAGATCAATACAATGGATTTTCCTTCTGAATGGGAGCGTGAGGAGGATCCCCCAAACTGAAATACTATCTGTTGATATTCTCATAATGCAACACACAAATTGTGAAGGAAGGGTATTTCATAAGGGTGAACTTTTCCTGCCAAGGTCCTTGCAAGTTCCCTATGAATACCTTCTACACATCAAAATCGGGCAGTGGGTATGAGATTTGTGATAAGAGCACTTGATATCGCACTATGAAATTAGTAATATTCTCATTATCCCCTTGTTTACATTGGGCAAGATCTAAAAAGGTCATCTTCAGTTTGATGTTGCCTTGGAACTGTTGGAGAAAATGATTTACAAATTGATCAAATAAGAAAATAGAGTTGTCAGGTAAGGAATAGTAACATTCAAGTGTTGTGTCCTTAAGAGATTGAGGGAATAATTTTTCCATCAATGCACTGTGATGGAAGAATTTTGTACATGAAGCACTAAAGAAAAACACATGTGTTTGTGGGTCCCCTTTGCCGCCATATTTTTTGAATTTGGGAATCTCCATTCCTTGTGGGAAGGGAGTGCTTAGGATTGCTATAAAAAATGGACTATGTCGAAAGAAGGGTTGAAAGATAGGCTAGGCAAAGGCTTGGGAGAGACTAGCCAACTGGATTTGCATCTTACCCATATTTTGAAGAAGAGTGTTTAAAATAGGGTCTTGAGATAAAAAAGGTCCAATGGGACATCCTACAGAGCCAACACCAGAGCCGCCTCCGGATCCACAAATGTGGCCACCACTGGAGCTACTATCGGAGCCATTGCCACCAACAAGGCCTCCACCGGAGCCACATCCACTTCTGAATCCACCACCATGGCCTCCACCGGAACCACCTCTACCAATGCCACCCCCCTACCAAAGCCCCCACCACTCAACTCGCCAAAACCTCCACCACTAGAGGTGACAGAAGGGGTGAAACTAAAACATAAGGGTATTCTATTCACTTTAATAGTTTCAGACCTGTTGGAGGCCAAGGGGCCATTGATTGATGTGACTGTGTCATCCATATACACAGACATGGGAGGCATCAAAATTCCTAACTATCTCTCATGTTCTTCGAGAGTGGCCCCTTGTATAAAGTTAGCATTGTTTAGAAAGGCACATGCTTCAATCAGACAAGAGAGACTAGCTAGGAGTTCTATGCTTGTTCAGTCTTTTTCCACCATATACTTTATCTCACTAATAACTCGAGTGGCTCTAGCCAACTTTGGGTTCTTTTACAGGTGATTCTCCAAGTCACCCAACCCTTTGCTAAGGGTAGAGATATATTTTGAAGGAATATGAGTGGCCTCATTCTCATCTATTGATGATGGTGTAGGAGATGCAAGAGGAGTGGGGATGTGGTCGGTCTCATCGAAGGAAACTACCTCACCCCTTGACAAATTCTCTTGGGTAGATAGACCAATGGAAGATCCAAAAAAAAGGCCTATAGAGAAAATAAAAGTGACCATCTTCTCCATCGAAATGTGTCACACCCTTCTCCTAACAACATATCTAAAAGTTGTGGATTGTGTTGTGATGCTCATAAACCTTCACAACACTTAGGGGTACAATGATCACAAGGTACAAGGAAAAATTATCAAAATCGATGAATGGGAAAATGTTGCTTCACATTGGGTTCACCAAAATTTTAAGAGAGGGGGACTGACCACATCAAGGCTCTAGGTCACAGAGAGCTGAGAGTGGAGGTTTTCCCTAACTTACCTCACTCTAAGAGATTCCTTGGGATAAGAATCAAGAATGATGAGCACTATAATGTACTTCTATCACTCTATAGATCCTAAAATTAGGTTTGGTCTAGCCAAGCAATTTTTTGCAGTCGATACTACACCTTAGAGAGCTCTCTATCTAAGGATGAAAATGTAGTTTTGGGATGATAGCACGGTGCATTGGTGTCTCTCAGGCGCACTAGTGTCTGTATGGCCAAAAAATAGGAAGTAAAATAAAGATTACCTAAAAATGTACTATCAACCTAGCCAATTAATCTAGATGGTAAGAACAAAATAAGAAAGTATGGGAAATAGATACTAAAATGATAAAGTAAGTAAACAAGAACTAGGGTGAAGAAGATAATCTCACAAAAGCACCTATTCGCTAGCTAGCTCCACAAGTACATTCACCTATACACAAAAAAGAAGGGGAAAATTGTTGGGGCTATATAGGGGCCTACCTCAGTCAAACCCCCATTTTGGTGTTTCCACCTCCACGGACTGTAACCGGAAAGCAACGAAGTAGAAATATGCGATAAAGGAAAGAAGAGAGAACAAAAAACACTACAAACAATATTATGCTACTTCTATCAAATCGCAAAGGAGAGAAGTGAAATTTTAACACCTCCACCAAAAAGCTCACTATCCAATGGTGGAGATATGGACTTGTAAAAGTCACCACAACCACAACTATGATGAAGGGGTCTTGCAAGATTCCAAGCCCACACTTCTATGGCTTGCTTCACACTTGCAATGTGAAGTTGATGAAGCTTCAAATGTTGTTGTAATGGAGTGTTGGAATGTTGCTTGAGAGTGAATTTGAAGTGGAAAAAATGCTAAGAGAATGTGAATTTGTTTCTTAGAGAAATAAATGAGATGAGAATGGATGTTTTTGAAGGTGGTATGAGAAGAATCTATCATTTTTCGGGGTCAGTTGGTTGAAGAGGGATGTTACAAATTGACCCCAATCAGGTGTGTAATGCCTATGCCAACTTTAGACGTAGGAATCCGTCAAGGACGAAAGCATGCCACACGAACGTCTGTGCACCACACATGTGTCCCTAACAAATATTATCTCACTGACACAAGGGACATATGGCAAATGGATGGAAGGAAATTGGGTGATGTGTAATTTTTCCTCTGGATTTGATTTTCTAAGGTGAGGGTGTGTGAAAGGGGAATTTACGTAAGCAGTGAAAATTCACTCCTATACATTGATAAATTGATAAAAATGCCACCAAAATGGTGATTCATGTCATGTCTTTCTAGCCATATTTATTTTTTCATTTTTTAATACATTAGCATATTTATTCGTATTTTCGTTTACGAGTGTTTCTATATTCCTCTAAGATATATGTACTATTTCTTATTTATAAATTTTGATCCACTTATGTAAATTTGAAAAAGAAAAGGACTGTTATATGCTTCATTCTATACACATTAATAAATTATATTTTCAATTATTTTTGTGCAAGTTATAAATTATGCACACTCAACAAAGTAATTTTCAAGATGCATCCACTTTGAAAAATTATAAAAATATATATATTTAATAAAAAATAAATAGCTTGTAGTTCTCACTCTTACCTAAATTTTGGTCAAATAATTTTTAAAAATTAACCCATTTAAGTAAAATAAAAAGAGGTGGCACACACCAAACACTAGATATTATGTTTTAGTGATATAATTAGGAAAAAATTTGTGGACGCTCAACATTTCACTCCCTTACCCTTAACCATTAAAAAAATGTATTTTATAAACTATATTCATAGTGCTACAATTATAATTGTCATTATATTTTAAAATTTGTTGAATGTACACATCTCAAATTACTAATCCAAGTTCACATTTAGATGATTTTAGGAAAAAGTGTCCACTTACCTTTTATCCCTAGTTTCTATGCACTTATCCAAAGTAGAGAATATATTATATCCAAACTAAATTTGGGTTTTAGTTGAGAAAGATTCAAATTTTAATTATCATAATTTATTAGGAACATATTCTCCTTATTCTACCTCCTAGAAGGGATACATGAAAACCAACCTCCGTCTAGTTAAAAATTAGTTTTAATAACTAGATTTATTGAGGATAAGACACTCATAGGTAGTGGATGTCTAGTGTATAAAGGTTTACTAAAAACTCTAAAATACTTTCTAGAAGAATGAGTGGGCTCTATTCAAATATTAATTTCTTACTTGGCTTTTTAAATGACATGTGTCCAAGAGGGTCACATGATCATTGATACTTTTTCCTTGTCTTCTAGCTATGAGGGGCCATTGTAATGGCTTTAGTAGTTTCACCATTGTTATGGCCATTGATGTTTGACTAAGGGCCTTTGTTTGATCCCTAAGAACCATAATTACATTACTCCAATTATCTCTAGTTTAAATCCCTTCCTCATTAATTAGTGTGGAGGCTAGTTTTAACTTTTAGGTAACTAATGGGTAATCTCTAATCTCAAATTCAAATGATTGACACTAAAAATAATAATATACAACACATTGTACATGTTGCATGAGGTACCAATATGTATGTCAATAGGTTTCTTTTAAATTTTTAGAGAGATCTATCTCCACATGTATACATGACACTATGGTTGATTTGAATAAATATTTTAATCTAAACACAAACCACACTACCAAGAGAGGAAGCAATATGGTTGAGGAAAAACCAACAAGGCTTGAGAACAACCCAAGGAATTCAACCCACAAAAGAAATTTAAGAGACTATTAGTCGAAAGAAATGGAATCCCTTGTACATGGAGAGAAAAATAGTAAGGAACAATACATGCACATAAAAAGTTGCCATAGCAAGGGATTATGTTTTATGGTTGGATTTTATAAAGAAAATGAGATAAAAGCCTTTGGTTAAGTTTTTTATAACATCCATCTTAAATCCATGGGGAACCCATGTATAATTTATCCACCTATAGAGCATACTTTTAGATGGTAAAAACTTGTGAAATTTATTATATAGTGGTGGCATTGCTCACTCTAATTCCTATTTATTTAACATTGAAATTTGAAGTGAAATACACATGTGTCATTTAAATAAAAGGAGGTAGCAGCCCTAAGGTTTGGTAATAAATGTAGATAATATTGAAAAATCCTACTACAAAATTGTAAAGTAGTATGAAGAAAAATAAAGGAAGGGACACATGTATGCAAAGCTAAAACCAACCTCTCTCATTATCTCAAAATTTTGAAAGCAATGGTTATGCATTCATATTTTAAATACACTTAATTAATAAAAATATTATATGATAGTTGATAATCATTACAAAAAATTATTAGTTTTTAAAAGAAAATAAAGGTTTTGAGTAGTTTTCTCTTGGCCATCATTAAAGACCATGACACCTAGTCTTAATTGAAAGAACTAGAATCAATATTAGACTATATTTTACCTCTCAAGTAGTGATAGAAAACACATACAGGAAACTATTATGATGATGAAAATGTCACTCATCTTCAAGATCTCCACTATGGTTCCCTATAGTTTCTTCAATGTTTGGAAATGGCTAAATGGTTACAGACTTGTTACCTTTATTTTTAATTGTTATTTACAGCAAAAAATATATTTTGGGGTTACAACTTGATTATTTCTTAAACTCTAGATATGTGAATGCAATATTGATAATGATAAATGGGTGAGACTTAGTATGACCCTCTTATAAATTCTAAATTTGATATGTACCCACAATTTATAGTTTGGAAGCTTCCCCATTTCACGTCACCTATTAGCAATCATGCCCATTTTCTTTCTATAAACCCTATGTCTTGTCTTATCTATAAGAAATATGAATTTATCAAATTTAGTTTATGGTTTTACAAAATTCTTAAAGCAATTTGGTTAGTTATGTTCTTAGACCTATATGCTATCCTATATAACTAATGATCTAGAGTAGTATGGTCATGCACTTCTACTTAAAGGATAGAGTCATCCTACATTAAAAAACCATAAATTGTAATAAGATACATTGAATTATCAACCAAGGATGTACACTTGAGATGAGGCATGCACTCTTTGTACACTAAGAGTATTCTAGGGTCTCTAGAATACTTTCTCCTTATTGAAATCATAAAATCAAAGGGTAAGTATTATTGAATTAACTTTTTAACTTAAGGGTCAAAGCTTACTACTAATATTAATCTTACAAATAACAACTATAGGTAAATGGAAAGTTTAGCTAAAAGTCCTATATTAAACACTAGTCAACGGTTAATACATGAACATGAATATTTAACTATTTTAACTCACAATCAGATGCAAAAATATTAACAAATCAAAATACAAAGTAACATTGTACCTCAAGTGGACCTTGACTTGGGTATGTGCACACTCGTTAGACTAGAGAATCAACCAACAATCAAAGCTTCATGTAGATTACTAAACATGAATGAGCCGAACATGGTGGATTTTTTGTTGCTTACTTGAAAATAGAAAAGTTTAGATAATATATTTTCATCATTATTGATCCACTAATCTTTGTAATACATATTAGCTTAACTACTAGTCCTAACTAATCTTGGACTCATCACTGTATTTTTTTCTCATCTCTATTTAGCAAGAAGAGAGTTATTTTTTGGAAGAGTATAACTTGGAGATAAAATTAGACCATGGAGGCATGTGTAGACAAGTGATAAAATCACATAATAAAAAATATATTGGCATTAACTATAGAATAAGAGTTCTTGATTCAACAATCATTTGTTGGTAGTAGAAGTCTAATGTGGCTACTTGATTCTCCTTAGTCATGGCTAGCTCAACACTAGTTCACATGATGCATGTTGCTACAAACCCACACCCTCTCTTGGTTGCAAGAATAATTTTCTCATTGTTGTTGTGAATGTCTCAATTACAGGTACTCTTGTGCTTTTTGTTGATGATTTTCTCATCTCCTCCTCTCCTGCTATAGAACGAGTTATCCTTTTTACAAAAACACCTCTTCACCAAGTTTAATCACATTATTTCATCACATCTCAATCAACAACCATATATTCATATAAATATTTTATCAAAATATTAACAAATATGTCTAGTGCATCATAATAACATAATCTTAGGAAATGCCATGGATAATATGAAAATTCAAAACTTCTTTGGGAAATATCAAAGTAAATAATAGAAATTAAAGGATAATTTAGGAACCTATCAAGGCCATCTTTTGCCAAAAAATCTCCTAGAAATATGATTTACTTGACCTTTATATCTCAAGAAACTATTTATTGGTCTTAAACATGTAAGCAAATTATTATTAATCACTTATAAAAACAAAGATGCATAATTATTATTTTTAATATTGAAATTCTTCCTAAAATTACTGTTCATATACTTTAGTCTAACATCCTTTAAACGATAGACATTGTCTATCTTTTAGACAATTCCATTAAAATGAACACAAAATTAGATCAAAAATTTGAAAACATATAGAACTAAATGAACAAACTAAAATAAAACTAGAAAGATCTCAGTTAAAAAAATACTTAATATTATTAATACTAATCTCATCAATCCTTCTAATGCATACCATTCTTCTAATTAAGCTAAGATAAATCAATCAATCAACACATTAAATATATACACTATACTATACAAGACATCGTGGCCTTCAAACATGGAATTGACAAGACTACTCCCATCATAAAAAAAGTAACTTGTTCTTATTGATGAACTCTTTCTTTGAAGATGTTATTCTATATTTAAGCTTTATCTCAAATAAAACTTTATTGTATATTTATAAGATCAATTCAATTTATTTTTTAAGTTGGTGTAACCCAGGGGTCAAAATTTAATATAAAATTGACTCATCCAATCCCATCCCTTATCTACAAATGAGACAACATTACCATAAACAATGTGCATGATAATGACCTCAGATCTTAATCCACTTACTCAATGGTTGCCTACAACAGAAAGTTAAATAATTTGAGATCATCTCCAACATATTCTAAATCATTCAGCACACGAAAGGATTACTGAGTATACAATAACTTAAACACCTTGTCCACATGTCATTCAAATCTTTCCATTATTTCATGTGAAATCCAGTCCTGGGCTAACGTGGGCATTTTTGGATTTCTATAAACTGAGACATCATCCTCCATTGCAAGCTATGCAGATTTTGTCATTCTGTTGGAGAGAATACCCCACACTTTTGTTAAGGCATATCTGTTTTGCCAACTTTTGACAACTATATGACAGAATGAACGTCAAGTTTTTTATTCATTAAACATCGTGATTATAACGTCTGTGAGAGGTGTTTTCTTGATTACAAAATTCATTGTCTAAGTCTATGTCCATTCACTTTTGGACTGTTCTTGGTTGGTTAATCTGTGTTGACAGCTTGCGTGTGTTGGACAGTTTTGTTGGACGATCTGTTTGCATGGCAGTGCTTTTAAGGCTGTGTTATGAAAACATGTTTAGTGACATAAGGCAGGAGCATTAGGTATGCTATTTTAATAGTGTTTCGCAGCAGTGTATGTTAATCTTTAACTGCAGTCAGTTTTTCATTTTTTTTTTTTTAATTATATAAATTTGTACAACAGAAATAGTATCAAGTATGTATAGATTCTGAAATGAAAATAAAGATAATATAAAGTATTTCAGTTGAGAAAAAATTTTGGGAATAAATTTTTTATAATTTTTATTATTATAAAAATGCAACCGTTCTTTATTATAATAAGAAATCTTGTTTCTATTATCTTTAAGCATGTGAGGATATAAATAGACATATCAAGATCCTTTTACAATTATATGATATTATATAAAAGATAAACATGAATACTTTAATACATGAATGAAAATAGAAAATATCTAAAACTAGCACTTGCACCTAAAGGAAGTTCAAGGATTATGCTGATAGAAAACTATATGTATGTTAATATGTTAGAGAGTACATGTTTGTACATGGAAATTCTAGTTGCATGTGGTTGGATTAAACAATTAATAATAAAAACTAAATAATGGAATGAAATAGACTTGGACAAATTTAGATTTTTTCCTTAAAAAAAATCAGTATTATCTGATTATGAAATGTTTGTATACAGATTTAAAATATAAGCAATGTGAATGAAAAACCAAGTTGCCATGAAATTGACAAAAAACACTGCAAATGAAAATAGAATGTTCTCATGCAGTTGTCAAATCAATATTTGTCTAGCTTTTATGTGATAAGTGAGATTTTGGAGGCTTTTACCATTAAATGGCATTGGCAGCTGTTTTACCATTAAAGGAGAGCTAAAACTTATTTTCCGATGACTCAACAACAGTTTGCAGGTGTGAGACTTTTTCAGGCTCAAATCTCACAATATATGTAGCCTATTGACTAATAAAATTAAATAAAATTAAAAAATGTTAATAAAATTTTCTGATTAGCTTGCTGAAATAATCCAATTAAAAATATTCATCTCATCCAAATTATTAAACAGAAAAAATATACAAGGTTTATTTAACAATAATTTATTATATATTATAGAATAAAAATAAATCAATAGACCTTTATTATTAATATATTCAATAGTTTAAAATATACTTTTAATTTATTAATAGAATTTGATATCTTTGAGAACCCAATCCGATTAATTTTAGAGTCATGTTGTATAGTTTAGTCAATTAGGTTATTGTGCTTTAGAAGCTATATTAACACAGGGACACCCAATATAAAGAAAAAATAGTGTGATGTAATATGATAGCTTTATATTTGTTTTGACAGTTGTTAATTATAATTTTATCACTTTTTAATATTAAAAAATAATATTTGTTTCTTAATAATAATTTATTTTTTGAAATTTTTAAATAATTTGAATTTTTATATTAAGTTTTATGAATTGAAGTTAGTTAAAATATAGGTTATATATATTTTCTAATTATATATTTTATTTATAGTAAAGTTGTCTCAAGTTTAAAAGTAATTTTTAATTTTTTTTAAATAAATAAATAATTTTAGATTTTTTTTATCTTCTTTATTAAATTTATTAGTATGTTGTTTTGTATTAAAAAATTATTAAATTTGTTGTATAAAAGTGAAATTTCACATTATTTCATTTATATTTGTGTGAAGATTGTGTGAAGTATAAGTTATAAATGAATGTAATTGTGAAGATTTAAATAACGACAATCTCAATACTTGTCTCCAAATTATAAACAATTTATTTTACCTTCTAATAATGTGCTTCTCCATATCAAGTTTTTTAATTACATTTTGTCAAAATATAGATTTAGGTGTTATATATAAAAGAAAATACATTCCTTATTATGTTCACATCATTTGCATTAGAATTGTGTCACCCTTGAATAATTTTTTTCTTTGTATTATTTTGGAATCAGTTTTGTTAAAATTGGGTATGTGCAAGATCATCATGGAAAAAACAAGCCCTTAAGTGGCAAAAAATTCAGAAAAATCAAAGTTAGGAAACTTGACATAAAAAATTGAATAAGTTATCTATATTATTTCAAAAATATGTAAAAATAGAATCTGTGAGAAATTGAATGTAGTTTCTAAACTACTAGGTTTATTTAAAAATAAATAAATCTATTTGGTGAAAATTTGGAATTTCAATGTAGTAGTACTTAAATTTCAGGGAAAAAATAAGAAGTAGGTGTCTGTGACCACCCTAACCACAATAAAATTATAATATTTTAGATATAAGTAGAGGAATCATGTCTCGATGTGATGTATATTTTTTTGTAATTTTTTTCTAAGTAAATAATTAATTATGAATTTTCTATTACAACTTTTAAAAAATATAAAAAACTCGTATGTCTGACCACCTTAACTTGGTCAAAATTTCATGAAATTGAATTTTTCTTTTTTTAATCCTATAGTATGTGAAGCATGGAATTTGATGCATTTTTTGGATTCAAAAAATGTGATACCGTTTGAAAGCTATAGATATTTTTTAATCAGCTTATCAATCAGGAATTTAGTCATAATTCAAATAGAAAATGAATAATAATTATTTATTAAATTCAAAATAAAGTATAATTTATATTGGTGGAAAGATGAGAATCTCCTTTAAAAACTCTTTCCATTTCATCAATTTTGGGTAAAAAAAAAGTCGTCAGCCACATACCCTACAAATACCCATCATCTCGCCACTTTTTGGCCCATGATGATCTTGCACATACCCAATTCTAGAGTTTCAATACACTTTAATGGATTTATCATTTAAAAAAAAAAACATTTTCTAATGTAAATTTTATTTTAGAATTTCAGAGAAAAGTAACATTTTTAATCATTTATATTTGTCAAAATGACACCAAAACATATAATAATGCAAATGTATATAACTGTGACATAAAAATTTACATAAATTTTATTTTAATAATATATAATAATACAAAATTTAAATTATATCAGTGTGAGTTATATAAGAACCTCTACCTTATTAATAGAAAAATTACAAATATAACATTGCAGTTGAAAAAATATTACAACCAAAAATGGTCAAAGCTTAAAGATGAGCATAATCCAAAATCCAATTTAACTTAAACACTAAAACACAATATCATGTAAGAGCAATACAAAAACCTTATGCATAAGCTAACATACAACCTCAAACCACCCTACATTAGCCATTGGGAAAGGATGCTTAGTATCTACCACCTCCCCAACCTAGGGCTCTTCTACATTAGAATACCTACTACTCCTGTTGCTAGCCAATGACAAAAGTCTCATGTTATGTCAATTCTCCCTCTCTCATATGGACCTGTGTAGCAAAAGGCCTTAGAAGTGTAGGATAGCATATCACTTACCACTTCTATCCACCCCTAAAAATGATGATCATGATGGCCTATTAAGACTCAATCAATGTCACCACAAAAAGTATTTAGGATTCTAACCTCATTATTCAACTCCACTCAAGCAACCTCAAAAAGTGAACAACAAGTGATGTTAATATAGCTTCTAAAGTACAATACCCTATATTATGAACATACATACTAGTAAAATGATCTAGAAGGAATGTTTGAGTAAACCATAAATGGGGAGATGCATTTAGAAAGGAAAATGAGTGATTAATTATAAATTCCTTGCATAACTACCTTGGAACAATCCCCAGCAAATAGCACTTATTGTCCAAAGATTCTTTTAATAAAACCTAGGGTTGCATGTTCGCAATAGTTGACTATGTATTGTGGCATTTATAGGAGGCACACTCTTGCACTAGGTGAACCTTAGATTGTAGTTATTCCTCCATGTTTGTCAATAGCTTCGAGAGACCACTTGCTAATAATCTTGACCAACAAAATACATATCCCCACCACCTTAACATTAATTATTTAGCTCTAACTTTCACATATATAAAATATTGGACCGAGCCTTATGCCAACAACTTACTAGAGAACTTAAAAAGAAACATACTATATCCCAATCATCCATAGAGCATATATGTACAATGTCATCCTTATTTTCCATTATATTCCAACCCAACTACCACAAATGAGCCTTTCCAAAAATTCCTTAATAGCATGTCCAAAATCTCATAGCAATCATTAACATATTTTAGGGGATTAAATGTGAGCTTCAATTCTAAATTAGACCATGGACTTGATTTTTATCATTTAGAAATTATCATATTTTTTTGAATACTTATTATCATTGGTCAAATGGTTTATAACAATGTTTAACAATGTTTGCAATGAAAATATATTATAAATTCACAAAAAATATTAGTGTTTAGGTTTCCTTTACACATCAATTCATTTTTCAATTGAAGATCCTACATTTATTCATAGCATTATCACTATCAATAAATCTCTTTCTACTATCAATTTAGTTTTCTTTTACAAAACCACAGCTCTTAAACCTAATTATTAAAACTTTCCATTCCTCTTCATTGTTTGTACAAATACCCAATAAATATTTAGCCACCACAAATTAACTCACCTTTTAAATTCCTAATTGCAAAATCACCACCTCTTGAACCAAGGTTACCCTTCCTACCTCTATGAATTTTTTTTGAAGTAATCATCAATCAGAGAAGAACAATGTTCCTTTCTATTGATTTTAATTTTCAAATTAGGTTTAATATTTCTAATATTAGTGTCTTTTAACATTAGACAAGCGAATTTACAATAATAATATATTTTAAGATAAATTAGCATTAGTATTTTTTAAGATTATAAAGTTTAGGGTGTTTTTTGTTTTTGGTTTAGGTTTTTGTTAGGATGTTATGGATTCTAGGCTTTAGGTTTCATGTTTTAGGTTTTATAGAGTATGTTTATAAACTCACCTTTAGTTTTATTTCAAATATATGTGGTTTAGTTTAGTGGATTTGAGGATTAAGATAGATTTATATTATTTAATATACATATGGGTATTATTTTATCCATTGAACACAAATTTTAGTTATATGTGTTACAAAGATGAGTAGATGGAATTGTCATAGATTTCAACAGGCTTATGTCTATGTTGTCACTAATTTCAATTGGTTCATATTGTTGGTGATTGTTGGAAGTCTATTGATGGTCTAGAAGTTGTGATGATTCTTTGATTAATTTCATTATGTTGTCATTATTAAGTGTTACTAGTGTCAACCTCTAGTGGTGCTTTGATAAGCTTGTGTATGGTTGAGTTGCTATATTGTAGTTGGTTTGGTTGTGACAAGGAGGTATTCCAGATGATGAGAATGTGTTTCCAATACTTGGTTTATAAGTTATTTTGAGAAAATTTGAATAAAAGAGGAAAAAGTGTGTTGTAGACGTGTTTTGGCATACAAAGTGGTGTTTTGGTTTCACTCTCCATTTCTTTTGTGCTGAAGATCTACTTGTGTGGTTTGGATATGTTGATATAATGTGTTCATAGGTGTTATATGCAAAGTTTCTTGATCTAGATCATTGTGTACTAAAATTTGCATTCACTAGTGTGTGAATTGTCTATTATAGTGGTGTTTGGGAGAAATGGTTTTTCTCTACATTTCTCCACAGCTTGTGTTCTAGTCTTATGATTTTGGAAGTGTCATGATAAGGTTTCTACCTTCAGTTGAAGGTGATTTTGGTTTGGTGCTCAACAAGTTATTTTCTTTAGTTATAGTATGTAAAAGGTTAATTGGGTGTACAAGATGAGTTTTTTCTTCAGATGAAATTTGTTGTAAAGGAATTTGTTCAATTTCAGGGTGTTTTTGGAATATTCTAGATTGTGTACAAGTGATATGTGTTGTTCATGATTTTTGTTTGGATCAAAGGAAGTGTGTGATGGAACCTTAATTCTCATGTCCCGTCTTAAACCCTTGTTGCATTTAGGAAGGTTTTAGGATTTGTTTCCTTGAAATCACTTGAGTGTTCTATTTTGTTGTTGACACCCTATTGCTTGTTTTTGGTCACTATTTTTTTTTACTAGGCAACCAATTTCCTCATCATGGGTCTAGAAAGATTTGTTATAATGATTTTGGGGTTCTTAATTCTTTCTCTATCTAACGTATCATCCTAGGAAGTCCCCTCCATTAAAAAAATTTATAAGCATGTGCCTAAAAGACTTCACTTAAGTTCAACTGGCCTTATGTCCTTATCACTTACCATTGATCACTTTCAAAATATATGTTTTAAATCAGCAACGAGCAGTGAGGTGATATCTCTTTGATATCACTTCTCATGAATTGTTCCATGAAATTTTGATTACAAATAGTGATGAGTGAGGTTCTTAAGGGATCATGTATAACTAATGAATTTTTGAATTCTTAAAGCTATAATAGTGATAAGCAATGACCTCTCAATTTATGATCATAGTTTCATCGCTCATTGCCAATATGTTATGAAGAGAATGTTTTAAATTAGAGATGAGTGAGAAGATGAGTTTCTAATTGCATTGCATCTCATGGATTTGTTTTGAGCGCTAATATTTTTATTAGTGATGAGTGATATGGCCCCTTTTAAGGAGATTTCTCTCACTAACTTGATTACATCTTATTTGTGATATCTTTTGTGCCATTGATTGTTATGTAGGTGTACATGTTAAACTATAGTGCTTACATCTCTTGTCACTGATGGAAATCAATGTGCAAAGTTGATTTAGCAAGGAGTAATGGAGATGGATGAGAATGGGAAACTAGCCTTAGATCTAAGGGCTAATATTTTATCGCATGAGGCACTTGCATCACTGATAAAGATGGATGAGAATGAAGTAAGTCAATGATTGGAGACAACTACTACATGAAGAGGCAATGTGGTAAAATCCTAAGGATTTCATATAAATCAAAAGTGAAGGTGGCGAGGTGGATCGATAACCATTGATATAGTTTTAAAGTTGAAGAATCAATAATCAAGGTTTAAAAATCAACGGCTAATTTTCAGTTTTCTCGCGCGAGCTTACTATCAAATATTAATGGTGACATTCTCCCCTCTCAACCCTAATAGAAAGTAGATATCTAGTTTATCGTTCATCCTAATTCACTAGCTAGTGGAAAGAAGACCAAAGGTTGAAGAATTTGCAAGGAAACCTCTAGAAATTATCAACAACCAGAGTGACACTGCTTTCATCTAGGTAAGCAAACTTGATACTTCATTTTTATTGAGGTATTAAGATGAATTCCCTAGAAAGCTGATAGGAAAATTGGTGAAATGCGTAATTTAGCCTTTTTGGTGATTTCAATTTGATAATTGAGCACTATCTAAATTGTGAAGAAACATGTCATGTTCAATAGTAGTGTTTTATCCTGTCATAATTGTGAAAGGTTTTATTTGGCCATAAGAAATTGTAAACCCTACTTTCCATTTATGTTACAAGCATGAGTGACCTAGAGCCTAGCGAATCTAGTGTTAGAATAGAAAAGAAACCAAAGTAAAAGAGGGTTAAAAGACTTAAAAATCGGCATGCTTCAACTGAAATTAAGCCTAAGCCAGTGACTGTGTATAACCCTTTTCCTAGTACCCTTGCGGCTTCCATGAGGTCCAGAAGTGCAAAGAAGGAAACAAAAAAAATTATGCAAGAAACTTACAGAGGTATCAAAGAGGGAGGGTCACGAATTGGTAAAAGGCCCACAAGACAAGTTGCTATTACCACTAGGTTGATTGATAATGCTGGTGAAATTGGTGAGAAACCCCAACCCCAGAGTGGATGGAAATTATTTTGGTATGCTTTCAATAGGAAAAATTCTAGTAAGCCTACATGCTATTTGTGGGGGTTGAACCTAGGGAAGTTAGTGGTTCCAAATGTGTTTGTGGAAGTTGATTTAATGATGAAGCTAGCAAGGCACTATGACCCTACTGATAGGAAAATCAAGAGTAAGAATGGTGATATAATTCTAGAGGTGACAAAGGATAAAATGTTGGATGTATTTGGGTTGAATACCAATTATACTACAAAGTTCAGATGTGCTGACTTGTATGTTGAATATGAAGGGAGAAAATTTGCATACAGAGAAACAATACTTGTGCAACATAGAAGGAGCGAGAAAAAAATCATTGTTCAAGATGTTGAGCCTTTTAAGTATGAAGAATTTGAATATTATTTCAAAAACACTTACTATTGTTTAAACCATCTGCTATCTTGGGATTTTGAGGTTAGAATAGCCCCTAATTTGTTGGTGATGGTGGAAGATATACAAGAATATAATTGAAACATTGGTTTTGATTATGCTAATTTTGTTACTCAATGAATGCATGAGGATTTTCTCAATTTTAAAAAAGGAAGTTCTCCCTCTATCTTTCCCCCATTGGTCCTTATTGATGCATATGCTCTTATGGGAAGGAGATTATGAGTGGAAAAGGAAATTAAATCTAAAGATTAGGGACAGTGAAAACAAGGCTATCCCTATGCAAATGTGGACATACATTTGGGATTAGGATTGCTCCAATTCCAATTACATTTTGTTTACTAATGTTATAAGACATGGTATCATAGAGTCATTGGGTGTGGTGCCTAAATTTAGAATTTCTCTAGATATTAGAATTTTTATGCACCCAAAGGATGTACCAGGCTCAATATCAACACATAAGGGGGCGACTGGTTTCTACATTCTAAATATACATTGATCAGGGTTTATGGAGCTAAAGTGGCACCCCATTGTTTACCCTTGTATGTCTCAAATAAATTGGCTTTCATGGAGCTCATATGGAAAATTGATGTTATGGATTATGAAATGTTTAGAAAGGACAGAAAGGGCTCTATAGAAATCCCCAATGTTCTTTTTCTTATTTTAAAGTCATTGCCCTTGAGGGGTATGAAAAATTGGGCATTATGGTGAATAATCTTAGAATGCCTCTCAATGAGGTTAGATTTTTTTATCTAGAAAGATTTGTGACAGGAAAAAGGAGACAAAAGAACTTAGGCATCATACATCATGAATTCCTCTATAAAGATGATGTACTAAGGAATTTGACAAGTGATGAGGTTGTCATGGTTAGGAAAATGGATTGGTCAACTATAAAAAATATTGAGGAAAATATTATGAAAAGGAATGCCTTCTACGTCAGTCCATATAATGAAATTGAAAACCCCTTGGAGAGAGCCTTTACCATGATAAGGGACTATCAGTCTAGTGAGTTTAAGATAAAGGTAAAGGAGGTTGTAGACAAAGCCCGAGTCCTGTTAGAGCAACAATGACAATGACAATCTGTGGATATCCTAGAACGACTTGAAGATGTTAAGGAGGTCAGGGAAGAACAAGTGGCAGAACATGTGCTAGGAGATGAGGAAGTTGAGCAAAAATTTCTCCTTCCTCATATTGAAGAGACTCATAGTTTAGATGTTCCTCCTGAAAGAATTGCCTAGTGGTAGTATGATAGAGAAAATGATGATGATCCTAGAATTAGGGAGTGTGATGAGTTTTTGGCTGATGCAAAATTTCTGCAACCTAAAGAATTTTAGGAGTTTATGATTCAATAGTGGAGTAATTAAATAAAAGATAGACTAGAATTAGTCTGATTCAATGTTGAACCTTCTCATTAGGAGGAAGCTAAGAAAGTAGAGGAAGAAAAGATTAGAGTTGAAATTGTAGCTATTACTCCCACTAAAGCTCAAAGAATTGTTAAAGATAGTGGAATCATATTATTACCAGGATGTACTATCACAACTACCATAACATATGATGTAGTTAGGAGAGATCCTCAACCTTTGATATTTGAAGATCAATTTTAGAATAAATTATTGCGTCCTGGATATAGTCCAAAGTTGCATACCCTTGCAATTTGGTCTATGGCACCTAATACTAGCAAACATGGGGTTGCTAGGACTATTGAAGAAGTCATTGGTTCACTAGTGGTCAAAAGAGCTACTGACATAACTCCAATCTAGGTGGGTGAGTTAACTACACATGATGTAATGCTTAGTGTGGACACTGCACATATTTCTTAGAAGAAATATGAATCTTTGATTAAGGAAAATAATAAGGCTTTGAATGAATTGAGTCAAATGAGAGCTACCATTGAAGCTACTCAAAGAATAGTGACTCAGCCTTCTTCTTCTTCATTTGATATGTCTACACAAGATAGGGAGACTTTGGCCCTCGTAATTGATGATTTAAAAGAAAAGTTAGCTATTGAAAAGGAAAATGTCAAGCAAGCCAAATTGGAGACATTCGGGGTGGCCAATAAATTTTTTGAAGATGTGCTTAAGCATAGGGTGACCAATTTGGTCCACAGGGCTAATGATGTATGGGCCACGTATAAAAACATTCATGAGGAAAATACAAAGTATATGCAAATATAGGAGGCCTTTAGGAATGAACAGAATAATTAGATTGCTAGGATAAGTGCTTTGAAAGAAATGATGTCAAAAATGAATGAAGATCCTAAGGCACCTACAAATATTCCTGACATCTAGAAAACTATTGACTCAATAAATGAGGTAACTACTTTCTATGGAAATTTGGGTATACAACTCCAAAGAAAGTTGAAAATATTCAAGGAGATGGAGGATCATGGTATGCCTCAAATATTGAATTCAAAAGGTGAATTGCATATGTTTGACACCTAGAAGAAAGATTTGGGAGGATTGATTGAAGCAGATATGAAGGATTTTTCTATCACCAATTACATCTTGCTCAATTCAAACATTGATACAATGGTGGAAATTGAATAAAAAATGGATATATTTGTTAAGGAAGCTAGGGTTTTAATTGATGCAAGGTACTCCTAGTATACTACTAAGTTTTAGGATTTATTGAATGTTAAATGGCCCACTAAAGAAGAATATAAAATTTGGTTAGAGAGATACATAGAGTGAATAAGGAAAATAATGGACATGAGAAGAATAATACATAGCCTGAATATAGTATAGATTAGGCTTTTGATATAACATGATAAAATATTATTCTCTCCTTAAAACTTAAAGTGATGTGATGCTAATGTGGATTAACACATTTTGACCTTTTTTTTCTTTCTTTGCCTTGCTTCGTAAGTTTTACTATTTTGATTTTCTTACAGTTGGCATTTTGAGCACATGGAGAATATCTTGTAACTATTGTAACAAACTAATGATGTCTTTTAAGGTGGGACCCATTTTCCATGAAGAGTTGAGGTTAATTCTGCCTCATGTTTATTTGCTCCACCTAAAAAATCAAGCGTAACTAAGAAGGGAATGTTGTTGCAAGTGGTCCTATGGGATCATGACATGATGCAGGAGCATCCAGTGGTGTAAGGGCAATCTTGCATCACCCAAAAATAGTTAAATTTCAAGTTTCTCAATTTTTAGATGTTTTTACATTTTTGGATACCCTTTTCGTCATAATGAAATTCCCAATTTATGGTTTTTATTTTCTATTCCTGGGTTGAAAGATATTCCAGTTTTAATTTTCTAGATCTGCACCTGAAAATCTTCCGAGTTAGACTTGAGGCACTTAGAGTTCCTGGATTGGCCCCAAAACTTACCAAAATTGGAATAGAAATTTCAAGTGTGTTCTTGACTACGAGACCTTTCCAACGGTTCAAATGGTTCACAAATCAGAGTCCCGAATCAAAAGTTATGGCCCCAGGAAGTTGGCGCACTTTCTAGAAGATACAATTGCAAATGTTCTTTTGAAATTTGAACTTCAAGCTGTAATTTTTCGGTGCCAAACTGCCTAAACTCAAATTTGAATGTTGTTTTGGCTCCGAACTAAAGAGGAGCTCTATTTATGGGCAGGTTTCTAATTTTTGGGTAACTTTTTGGGGACAAGCTTGCATATTGCGAAAGGGTTATTCTGTAGCTGTCTGTAACTTGCATGTGTTGTAGAACTTGGGGATTTGACATCCTTTGCATGTAAGAAACTCCACTTTTCTGAATAATAAAATTATTCTCTTGTTTGTGGGTTATTTTCTGTGTCTCAAGTTGTACCCTCATCAAGTGGTATCAGAGCAGGTTTTTTTGAACGTGTGGACAAATCACCGATTATGAGGTAGTTCACACCAGGATCGTGGTTGTGGGTCGAGGTCAAGAAAGATGCCTCCAAGAGTGATTCCTGGTAGGTATGGTGGTGCCAAAGTTGGTCAAGATGGCAGAAATGTTGGTGGAAGAGATGCATTGGCAGTCCTCCAGAGACAGATTGACGCGTTACAAGAGCAGTTGAGAAGAGGGTTAAACCTGAGGGAGGAAAGTGAGGATGAAGGAGAGGAAAAAGGTTCAAATGTAGAAGAGGAAGAAGAGGCAATTGATCAAGACCAAATGCAGCTAATAAGGGCCATTTCAAAGATCAGGAAAAGACCCAGAGCAGAAGTCCCCAGTTATTCCGGAAGTCTAAACCTAGAAGAGTTGATCGACTAGATCAACGAGCTAGAAGAATATTTTGAGTATGAGGAAATAGAGGACCCAGATTGGGTTAAGTTTGCAAAAATGAAGCTGAAGGGCCATGCTAGTATTTGGTGGAAAGAGGTCTAGTTGGAAAGAAATCAAAGAGGAAAAGACAATATCACCAGATGGGATCACATGGTAGAGAAACTGAAGAAGTAGTTCATACTAGTGGACTATGAGTTAGATCTGTTGAAGAAACTGCAAGGGTTGAAGCAAGGAAGTAGATCTGTGAAAGAATATACTATTCATATTTTCACAAGATAATCATCAGAATGGGTCACATAGAGGCCAATAAGGAGAAGGTAGCTCGATATTTTAATGGGTTACAACCAAGCATTCAGGAGGAGTTAAGCCTAGTCAAAATGACCACTATTGAGGATGTGTATTAGTTTGCTTTGAAGGTGGAAGAGAAGCTGAACAAAAGATTTGAAGGCAAGCAAAAAGGACAAGGACGTCAAAGCGGAAGGGGCAGTGGAAGAGCTTCAAGAAGTTGAAATGATGATGAAAAGAAAAGTGAAGATGTGGGTACCAGCTGAAGCCAAAGGAATGACAACTTCTACCGCCCTCGTGATCAAAATAGTGGTGATCAAAGAGGTAGAGGACAAGGGAGATATGGAAAAGAATCTGGAAGAGGTGGTTTCAAAGGAACGTGTTTCCAGTGTGGTGAAGAAGGGCATCGAGCCTATGAATGTCCACAACACCAAGGAAGGGTAGACAAAAGGCCAGAAGGTTGTGGAAGGGTTGTGCATGCCGATGAGGAGGCCCAATCTGAACATTCAGATGATGCTGAAAGGGGAGAAGCCCTAGTGATTAGGAAAGCCCCGGTGACTGAGGAAAAGGAACTAGAACAAAGGAAGAATCTATTTCTCACAAGGTGCAAGTGTGAAGGAAAATGTTGTGATGTCATTATTGACGATGGGAGTACCAATAATCTAGTGTCAGAAGAGATGGTTACAAAGTTGAAGATGAAGAGGGAAAGGCACCCGCATCCGTCTCAAATTGCCTAGTTGCAAAAAGACCACAAAGTTTTGGTCAATGAGCAATGCCTAGTAAAGTTGAAGTTCAGGAGCTACCATGATGAGGTACTTTGTGATATCATCCCCATGGATGCATGTCACATGTTGTTGGGGAGGTCGTGGCAGTTCGATAGGCGAGCTATACATGATGGCCATGCAAACACTTATTCCTTGACAAAGGATGGGGTTCGTCACAAGTTGAAACCCCTAAAGGAGACCAAAGAAAAGGTGTGCATTAGTGCTAGAATTTTTTATGTAGATGGAAGAAATTTTTTAGAAGTTATGAAGCATGAGCGTGTATGTTATGCATTGATTCCTAGAGTGAGTAAAGAGGATAGTGAGAAGGTTCTAGAAGAAGTTTCTAGGATGTTGGATGAGTTTCAGGATATTGTTTCTGATAATGTACCTAAGGGTTTACCACCAATAAGGAAGATCAGTCATCAGATTGATTTGATTCCTGGAGCCAGTTTGCCAAATAAAGCAGCTCATAGAATGACTAGCAGAAAATGAGGAGTTGAATAGACAAGTTCCGAGTTGTTGAGAAAGGGTTTGATACGAGAGTTTGAGTCCATGTGTAGTACCAGAAAGTACTAGCACCAAAGAAGGATGGGGAGGAGGATGTGTTAGATTCTGAGTCATAAACAAGATAACAATCAAGTACAGATTTCCCCAAGGATGGATGACTTGATGGATTGTTTAAGTGGAGATCAGTATTTCACAAAGATTGATCTGAAGAGTGGATATCACCGATCCGGATTCAAGAGGGAGATGGATGGAAGACTGCCAAGACCAAAGAGGGTCAGACAAGTGGTTAGTCATGCCTTTTGGGCTAACCAATGCACCGAGCACATTCATGCGGCTCATGAATGAGGTACTAAAAGAATTTCTGGGAAGTTTTGTTATTGTGTATTTAGATGATATTTTTATTTTTAGTAAGACGTTGGATGAGCATCTAAACCATATTCGGAGAGCCTTTGAGAAGTTAAGAGAAGAGAAATTGTTGATTAATATAAAGAAGTGCAGTTTTGTGAAGAGGGAGTTAGTGTACTTGGGGTTTGTTGTCTCAACAGAAGGTATCAAGATGGACCCAAAGAAGGTGAAGGCTATTCTGGAATGGCCTACCCCAAGAACTACTACTAAGGTGAGATCTTCCCATGGTTTGGCTAGTTTTTATAGAAAGTTCATTGGAAACTTTAGTAGTATTTGTGGACCCTTGACTGAAACAATGAGAGGGGATAGAAAAGAATTCAAGTGGAGCAGTGGAGCGGCAAAATTTTTTGAACTATTGAAGTAGAAAGTGACAGAGCAACATGTTCTAGCCCTCCCATATTTCAACAAGTGTTTTAGGTGGATTGTGATGCCAGTGGCTATGCCATTGGAGCAGTGTTGAGCCAAGAAGGTAAGCCCATTGCCTATTTCAGTGAAAAGTTAAATGATGCCAAGAGAAAGTATTATGTATATGATCAGGAATTTTATGCAATAGTTCAAGCATTAAAGAAATGGAGACATTATTTGTTGCCAAAAGGAATTTGTTCTATATACTGATCATCAGGCCTTGCAGTACCTAAATAGTCAGGGAAAATTAAATCAAAGGCATATGAAATGGATAGAGTTTTTGCAGAGTCAAACCTTTGTTTTGAAACATAGGAGTGGGAATTCAAATAGGGTTGTAGATGCCTTAAGTAGGAGGCATACATTGATGACAAAGATGCAGATTGAAGTGGTTGGGTTCAATGAACTCAAGAAACTATATGCAGAAGATCCTAATTTTGCAGAGGCTTGAAAGCTTGCAAGGAACCTGTTACAATGGACAGGACAAGGTGGTTTGATTTCATAATCCAGGATGGCATGTTATTTAAGGGAAGTCAATTGTGTATCCCAAGGAGTTCCATGAGAGAGAACCTGATAAAGGAGAAGCATAGTGGAGGAATGGCAGGACATTTTGGTCGAGATAAGACCATTGCCATTATCAGTGAGCATTATTATTGGCCTCAGTTGTCACAGGATGTGAAGAAGTTTGTACAAAGTTAGGGTATATCAGATGGCTAAAGGAGTGAGCTACATACAGGCTTATATCAGCCCTACTTGTACCCGAGAGGCCATGGAGGATATAAGTATGGACTTTTTTCTTGGTTTGCCAAGGACACAACGAGGGAATGATTCAGTCTTTGTGGTGGTTGATAGGTTTTCGAAGATGGCACATTTCATTCCATGTCAAAAGACCCATGATGTAGTCCACATTGCTGACTTGTTATTTAAAGAGGTGGTGAGGCTACATGGTCTACCAAAGAGTATTGTTTTAGATCATGACACCAAATTTGTGGGGTACTTTTGGAGGACCTTGTGGAAGAAGCTGAAGACAGAGTTGAAGTCCAGTTCTGCACACCATCCACAAACAGATGGGTAGATAGAGGTTGTTAACAAGAGTCTAGGTAACCTACTGAGATGTTTGGTAGGAGATAAACCCAAGGGATGGGACTTGATCTTACCCCAGGCAGAATTTTCTTACAACAAGTTTGTCAAAATAAGCACTGGTAGATCACTATTCCAGATTGTGTATGGAGGTAGCTCTAGAACAACTCTAGAATTGAGGAAGATGGACCAAGAGAAGAAAATAAGTGTTGAAGCTAAAGATTTTGCAGAACAAATCAAGGATATACATGAGAAGGTAAGAGAACATATTAACAAGATGAATATGCAGTATAAGGCTAGGGCAGATCAGAAGAGGAGGTATAAGGAGTTTCAGATTGGTGATGAAGTGATGGTCCACTTGAGGAAAGAAAGGTTTCCAGTGGGAACATATAACAAATTGAAGATGAAGAAGTTTGGTCCCCAAAATTTTGAAGAGGCATGATCTGGGAATGCATATGAGGTAGAGTTGCAAGATGGATTCAACATTTCCCCTATGTTCAACATTTCATATTTGGAGAGTATCATGAAGGTGGTATAGAGGATGTACCAATAATGGAACAGTGTGGGATTCCAGCACCTACTTCAAAAAAGGAGGAGATTGAAGAAATCCTAGATAGTCGTGTGGGAAGGAGTACCAGGAATATGTATGTAGAATATCTAGTGAAATGGAAAGGAAGGCCTGTTGAAGATTCATCCTGGCTAAGGTAGAGGTTGTTGGGTTTTCCTCCACCATCTAAGATGTGATAGGGTCACTTCTCAAATTACCCTGGGTGTCTGATGTAGGAGCATCCAGTGGTGTAAGGGCAATCTTGCATCACCCAAAAATAGTTAAATTTTGAGTTTCTTAGTTTTTAGATGTTTTACATTTTTGGATACCCTTTCGTCATAATGAAATTCCCAATTTATGGTTTTTATTTTCTTTTCCTGGGTTGAAAGATATTGCAGTTTTAGTTTCCATATATTTGCACCTAAAAAATCTTCCTGAAGTTAGATTTGAGGCACTTAGAGTTCTTGGATCGGGCCCAAAACTTTCTAAAATTGGCATAGCGAATTTCAAGCACATTCTTGACTTTGAGACCTTTCCAACGATTCAAACGGTTTGTGAATTAAAGTCCCAAATCAAAAGTTATGGCCCCAGGAAGTTGGCACACTTTCTAGAAGATACAATTGCAAATGTTCTTTTGAAATTTGAACTTCAAGTTGTAATTTTTTGGTGCCAAACTGCCTAAACTCAAATTTGAATGTTGTTTTGGCTCCAAACTAAATAGGAGCTCTATTTATGGGCGGGTTTCTAATTTTTGGGTAAATTTTTGGGGACAAGCTTGCATATTGCAAAAGGGTTATTCTGTAGCTATCTGTAACTTGCATGTGTTGTAGAACTTGAGGATTTTGAGATCCTCTGCATGTAAGAAGCTCCACTTTTCTAAATAATAAAATTATTCTCTTGTTTGTGGGTTATTTTCTGTGTCTCGAGTTGTGCCCTCATCATGACATGTGTGCTATCTGGTTTGAGGCTTGTTTGCTCCTTCATCTCTATAAGAAGGAATTCAAGACTAGAAGCACGAGAGTGTGTTAGAAAATTTTGAGTTGATACTACTACTTTTGTCAAGAAAAATACGAAGCAAGTTTTAGAGTCTTTGTTTTAAGTTTCTTTTGGAGTTCGTACTTATGCATGAAAGACTAATAATGGTATAGCATTTATAATACAAAGTAATATCAATTTTGTGGTTATTCTATCTCCTTGTATGTGTGCTATGAGTTATGATGGAAAGTAATCAAGGATTTATTTCATTTTTCTTTGTCATTGTTTGATGGATGTTCAGTTTCATGTTTTCTTATTGATTCAATGAATTGATATAAATACTTATATGAGATTGATAACTTATAGGTACTATGTGCTAGGATATTTGTAAGAAGTGATAATCTCGAACGTCATAGAGGAATGTTGTCATGAAATATTTCTTGGGGTTATATGCATTATTATTTGAATTATTATCAGGTTATGTCAAAAGGTATTGACTCTGTGCTTGTGATAAAGACATTGGTTCATGCAGGGTATTAGTGTTACACTTACAGTGTTGATTCATTAAATAATCAATCTTTTAACCATAAAATCTCAAGGGAACACTGTTGTTATTTGTTTTTTTGTGTATATTCTCTCATATCTAATATATATAACATTGACATAATAAGCTTCCAACTTATTCAATGTTACTCTTAAATGGTATCATGAGAGATATTTGTTATTAACAATGCATTTGATTGTAATTGTGAAAGATCTTTAGGTATAAATTGTGGGATCACCCTCCTAGGTTTCACATAGCCCAAAGAGTAGGAATAGAATTTTAGCTACCTCTATTCCTTTGTTGGCCAATCCCTTTAGAATTATTGATAATTAGAAATGGAAAAATCCATAGGCATCTCTGGAGATCAATTTGGTTCTTAAAAAGTAACCAATAGTGTGTACTTAAATGTTTGATGGTGTTTACATAGGTTCAATTGACCTAGGGTGTTTACACTAATTACAGTGATTGTGGAAGTGTGGTGTGACATGTATGAGTGGATTTAGGTCCAAGTTAAGGTGTGATGTGGTTCACCTTGATTCTTTTCCATCACAAGAATGTTTTGGTTCTGGACTAATTTGATTTTGTATGGTTAAGGTGCATGGGTGACCTTGGAGAATGTTTTCAAGGTTGAATTAGCTATAAATATGTGTTGTGTTGATGGAGGATGTGTGAGTAGTGAGTGTGATGCAAATTGTAGAGGAGTGAAGTATTAATTTTTGAAGTGTAGTTTGAGCTTTAATGAGTTAGACTACTGAAAGTTGTGAGAAGAAGGTGTCTACAATATTCAAAAAGGCTTTGAATGCATTAGTGACGTTATGGTGGACTTTTTTCTTGCATTGAGATTGATTTCTCACTGTAACATTCTTCTTTCTGCTTTTTTGTAATGTAGTAGTGATCCCTTTGATAGTGAGACTATCATATTTGATGTTGCAATTACTTTATATTGTGAGCTATTCCTCATCATGTTTTTTCCCTTCTTGGATTTTTCATGTAAATTTAGCATTCTATTGTGCATGGTGTTGATGTGTTTCAATTTATGTTATTTTCTTTCATGCTAAATCATTCTAATGTAGATTAAAGGTTATTAAAGTTGATCTAGATCTGAATATTAACGAGGGTTTTGATATTTTAATTAACAATTGATTCACCCACCCTTTTAGTTGTCCTATGCATTCAAAAATTGGTATCAAAGCAAGGTTCCTTAGAAGAAAGATTAATCGCTTGAGGTAGATATGGGATGGAATATGAGAGAGAAACTCCTTTTTTTGATGGATCAAATCATGTATTCTAGAAGACAAGGATGGAAGGTTTTCTGGTATCCCTTGGATATGGAGTTTGTAAGTGTGTTGTGACAAGATACACTATGCCTACAAATGGTCCGAGTACTAATGATGAGATCAAGGCCTATGAGAACAATGGTAAAGCAAGGTATGCTCTTTTAAGTGGTCTTTCTAATACTAGACTTGTGAAAGTTATGAATCTAAAAATTGCTAATGAGATTTGGATAAAGTTGAAAAGAATTTATGAAGGATATGCTAAGGTCAAGCAAGCTAAGAGGAAGAATTTAAAGATTATATATGAAAATATGTGGAATTTAGAATATGAAAACATTACAAGTGACATGCATAAGGTGGATGAGACTGTCAACTCCATCAAAGGTCTTGGTAGAAAGATTGAAGAAGAAGAAGTGATAAAGAAGGTATTGATAACTCTTCCTAAAGCTAATTGTATAAAGTTTCGTGTATTGAGGAAGCTCAAGATTTAAGAAAAGGGTATGTGTAGGATCATGGTGGGCCAAAAAGTGGCGATATGATGGGTTTTTGTAGGGTATGTGGCTGACGACTTTTTTCTTACCCAAAATTGATGAAACGAAAAGGGTTTTTAAATGAGATTATTAGCTTTCCACCAATATAAATTATGATTTACTTTGAATTCAATAAATAATTATTATTTATTTTCTATTTGAATTTCAACTAAAGTCCTGATTGATAGGCTATTTGAAAAACATCTATAGCTTTCAACAGTATCACATTTTTTGAATCCAAAACATGTGTCACATTCTATGCTTCACATATTATAGGATTAAAAAATATAAATGAATTTCATGAATTTTTGACTAACTTAAAGTGGTTAGAAATATGAGTTTTTTAATTTTTTAAAAGTTGTAATAAAAAATTCATAATTAATTATTTACTTGGAAAAAAATTACAAAAAAATGCATCACACATTGGGACATGAGTCCTCTACTTATATCTAAAATCCTATAAAAAATATTATCATTTTATTATGGTTAGTGGTCGACAAGAACCTACTTATTTTTCCCTAAAATTTTACTACTGCATTGAAATTTCAAATTTTCACCAAATAGATTTTAATATTTTTTAAATAAACCTAGTATTTTAGAAACTAAATTCAATTTTATACAAATTCTATTCTTACATATTTTTAAAATAATATAGATAGCTTATTCAATTTTTTATGTCAAGTTGCCTAACTCTAATTTTTCTGAATTTTTTGCCACTTAAGGGTATGTTTTTTCCATGATGATACTCCACATACCCAAAATATACTAGAGTTCAGTTCTATGGTGCTTTATTCTCTTTTCAAATGAGAGAATTTGGTCCAAGTAATGAAAAAATTGAGACTTCTTTTAAGGTTGAAAAATTAGAGAAGATTGAGGAATTAGACTAGGAGATCTTGATGATGTAGAAGAAAAAATTGTGAGAAGAATGAAAAAGGGTACTGAAAAATATAGAGGTAAGTTACCTTTCAAATGTTTTAGTTGTGGAAAGATAGGTCATTATTCTTCAAAATGTCCAAAAAAAGCTTTGAATGAAAATAATAAAGAGAACAAATGTAAAACAATTAAAAAAAGTTATTACATATGTCAAAAAGAAGATGTCAGTATATATATGATGATGAATTTGACTATGTAGATGATGAGGGTAGTGAATGCTTATATGGCTATAAATGTTTAATCTAATTCTGCTAACTTTGAGATATGTATGAAGGAAAATGCTCTAGAAGTAGGACATGATACTGAAGGAACTATAGTGATTTTTTTTCATGCTAGAGAGGAGAAAAAGTAATGGATAATTGATAGTGGATGCTCAAATCATACATGAATAATGACAAAAGTAAGTTTATTAAACTTGATAAATATGAAGGAGGTCTTGCTATGTTTGGTGATGATACATCTGCTAAGATATGTGGAAAAAGGTTCAATCAATTTTGATGGAAATCATAATACATATGATGTTCTTTATGTTAAGAGTGTACGACATAACCTCTTGAGTGTTGGAAAAATGTGTAGCAAAGGATATAATATTATTTTTCAAGGTGATGATGTGAGATCGGAAAAAGATTTGAAGCTGTGGTTTTTGTTGGAAGAAGGATAGATGGAAACATTTATCAACTTAAAGGGGCCGATGGTCATTGCTTTATGACTCAAATTAATGAAAGTTGAGTATGGCATAGAAGAATCTATCACATCAATTTTGATAGCCTAGTAAGGATCATTTCAATTCAAGATGTGAGAGATATTGCAAAGATTACAAAGCCCATCAATGTTGTCTACAAGGAATATTAAATTGGGAAGCAACCAAGAAGAAGTTTCACAGTCAAAGAACAATCTACTACCAAACTATTGGAATTTGTGCATATAGATCTTTGTGGTCCTACCAGAGTAAGAATTTTCCAATGTGATAGTTATTTCATGCTATTAATTGATGATTACTCTAGAATGAAATGGGTTACTTTTCTCAAAGAAAAGTCAAAATATCTAGATAAGTTTAAAGCACTAAAATTTATGGTTAATAATGAAATGGATATGAAAATTAAATTTTTGAGGTTTGAAAGAGGTGGAGAGTTCATGCCCAATGAGTTTAATTATTTTTGTGAGAATCATGGAATAAAGAGGCATTTATTTTCCCCTAAGACTCCTCAACAGAATGGAGTTGTTGAAAGAAAGAATAAGAATATTTAGGAAGCTATAAGAACCATGATGAAAAAAGAAAACCTATTAGAAGTCTACTAGAGAGAAGAAATTCACACCATAGTCTACATACTTAATAGAGTACAAGCAAGAGAAAATAGTGCAAAGACTCCCTATGAGTTGTGGTATGGAAGGATTCCCATAGTCAAATATTTTAGATTGTTTAGAAAAAATGTTATATCAAAAGAGATCAAAATAATTTGGGAAATTTTGATACAAGATCTTATGAAGGTATGTTTCTTGTATATTCTAAAAGAATAAAATCTTATTGGTGCTACAACAAGAGGTTGAAAAATATTGTTGTGAGTGCAAGTGTCAAATTGGATGAATATTTATAGAAGAACTCAGTGGTAATAGATGGATATGAATCAAATGAGACTTGGTGTAGGGAAAATGACTGAGCTGAAAGAAAGAATAAATAAGTTGATATTAAAGAGGAAGAAGCTCTTAAAAGGATCCCTAAGGCTCTTAAGTATGTGTTGAAGAATGATTCTGAAGATCACATCATTGGTGGAAAAATAAAGGTGTTTTAACAAGAAGAAAAAAATGCTATGACAGAAGAATAGGTAAATCTATGTTTACTTTATAAATTTGAACCTAAAACAATAATTCATACATGCAAAGATGAGTATTGGATCAAGGATATGGAAGAAAAACTAATGCAGATTGAGAAAAATAGATTTGGGAACTTGTCCCAAGACCAACAAACAAGAATGTAATTGGAACTAAGTGGGTATTCTAAAACAAACTAAATGAGAATGGAGAAGTAGTGAGAAATAATGCAAGGCTTGTGTGTAAAGGTTACTCACAAGTGGAAGGAATAGATTTTGAGGAGACATTTTCTCTAATGGAAAGAATGGAAGCTATCACAATATTTTTAGCTTTTGTAGCACATAAATATTTCAAATTTTATCAAATGGATGTGAAATTTTCTTTCTTGAATGGTGAATTGGAAGAAGTTTACATTGAACAACTAGAAGGGATTTAGCTATAAAAAAAACTGAATATGGTTTGTATCTTGAAGAAGGAACTTTATGGACTGAAGCAAGCTCCTAGAGCTTGGTATGCAAGGTTGGACAAGTACTTAATATAACAATAATTCAATAAAGGAACCATAGTTAGAAATCTTTATTTCAAAGCTAAAAAAGATCAAATCTTGATTGTAGTTGTGTATGTTGATGATATAATTTTTGGAAGAAATGAAGCTATGTGTAAGATATTTGTAGAATAGATGTAGAATGAGTTTGAAATCTCAATATTTGGGGAAATGAATTTCTTCCTTGGACTACAAATGAATCAGATAGAAAAAGCTATATTCATTTCACAATCAAAGTATCTCAATGAAATGCTGACGAAGTTTGGAATGGATATTTCTAAACGAGTAATTACTCCTAAGGTTACTAGTTGCAAGTTGAGAAAGAATAATTAATCTCTTTATGCTAATCAAAGAAAGTACAAATCAATGATTGGAGGAATATTATATATAACTGCTACTAGACTGGATATCATGAATGTAGTTTTTCTTATGGCTAGATTTCAAGAAGATCCTAGAGAGTCACATGTTGTAGTAGTGAAGAGAATATTCAAATACTTGAAAGGAACTATATAACATGGTTTATGGTATCCAAAGGATGTTGATTTCTCCCTGAGCGCTTGTACAGATGTAGATTGGGTAGGTTGTGTGGATAACACAAAAAGTACAAGTGGTGATACATTCTTACTTGAATGTAGATTGGTGTCTTGGCTATGAAAGAAGAAAGATTTAGTGTCTTTATCTACTATGGAGATAGAATATATTGTAGTAGCATCTTGCTAAAAATAGGTCTTTTGGGTAAGGAAAACCTTGAAGGATATTAGAGTGGTATATGATGAAACAATTTCTATCTTTTGTGACAACACTAGTGCTATTAACATTTCAAAGAATCTAGTAATGCACTCCAGGAAAAAGCATATCTTAATTTGGTATGAATTTTTTGGAGAGAAGGTTGTAGAGAATGAGATGAAGCTAAAGTATGTGACAACAAAGGATCGAGTTGATATATTTACTAAGGATATTTTTAAAGATACTTTTGAGTATCTCTAGGAGAAATTAAGGGTTATTACCCCTCCTTTGAACTAAATGCATAATGATATGCATCATTCTATTGGATCTCAAGATTCATTCCTTATTTTGGAATGATGTTTGTGGCTACCTCTAAAGTGGAGTAGGTAGTGGCATTGTTGGTTATTATATTTAGGGGGAGAAAGTACTGGTCCAAGTCGGTGTTGTCCTTTATCACCTATGTCAAAGGATATGTGTAATGGTTGGTGGTTGGTATATTTTGTTGTGTGCTCCTAAGGGGGAGTATGCAAAGAAGTAAAAAGGAAAATATGTTTTAGAATAGTGGTGAGTAGGTACAAATATGAATAATGTCAAAGGGGGAGAGTGAGAGACAGATGTTTCATCCTTTTCCATTTATGTCAAAGGTGGAGAAATAATAATTTGAAAAATTAGAGTAGTAAGCTAGGGGGGAGAGAAAGAAAAATTTGAAAAGAGAAAGAGTTGGTATGGAGTGGTGTGTTCATCATCAGAGTTTGTATGTTTATTGTTGGTTGTTATTCACATCATGTGTTTCCATCAATGAAAAAGGGGAAGATTGTTGCAAATATGAGTAGTTGGTGTTATCATTGATTTCAACTATTTCATATTGTTTGTGATTGTTGGAAGTCTATTGATGGTTGAAAAGTTGTGATGATTCCTTGATTAGTTTCATTATATTGTCATTAGTAAGTGTTACTAGTGTCAACCTCTAGTGTTTCTTTAATAAGCATGTGTATGGTTAAGTTTCTATGTTATAGTTGGTTTGGTTTTGATGAGGAGGTGTTCTAGATGATGAGAATGTGCTTCTAGTGCTTGGTTTCCAAGTGCATTTCTTCTATGTTGAAGATCTTCTTGTGTTGTTCACATATGTTGATTTGAGGTGTTTGTAGGTGTTATATCAATATTTTATTGGTCTAGATCATTGTGCAATGAAATCTATGTTCACTAGTGTGTGAACTATGTACTACAGTGGTGTTTGGGAGAAGTGGTTTTTCTCTGCATTTCTCCATAGTTTGTGTTCTGGTCTTGCAGTTTTGGAAGTGTGTTGATAAGATTCATATACACCTTTGGTTGATTTTCTTTGTGTTTTTCTACTCCATAAGTTAGTTTCTTGAGTTATAGTACATGTAAAAGGCTAACTAAGTGTACATGATGAGTTTTTTCTTTAGGTGAAAATTTTTGTGAAGGATTTTTTTGTATTTTAGGGTGTTTGTGGAATATTCTAGATTGTGTTCAAGTGATATTTGATATTTGTTGTTTGTGAATCATCTCTGGATCAAAGGAAGCATGTAATTAAATTTTTGATGGTGTTTACACAATTTTGACTAACTGTGGGTGTTTGCACTAATTACGATGATTATGAAAGTGCAGTGTGGTGTGTATGAGTGGATTTAGGTCTAAGTTAAGGTGTGATGTAGTCTTCCTTCATTCCTTTCCCCCATGAGAATTTTTTGCTGCTAACATAATTTTAGTTTGCATGGTTGAGGTGCATAGCCAACCTTGGAGAATTTTTTCAAGGTTAAAGAATGTATAAATAACTGTTTTGTTGATGGAGGACATGTGAGTAGTGATTTTGATGTGAATTGTAGAGGTGTGAGGTGCTAATTTTTTAAGTACAGTGCGACCTTTAATGAGTTAGATTACTAGAAGAATTAAGTAGAAGGTTTCTACAATCTTCATAAAGGTTGCGAATGTGTTGGTGATGTTGTGGTAGAATTTTATGTTTCCCTAAGACAAATTTCTCATTGTAACATTTTTCTTTCTTCTTTTTTTCTAATCTAGCAGTGAGCCCTTTTTTATTTTGGGTAGTGAGACATTTGAAAATGATCCTATTGTATTTGGTGTTGCAATTACTTTATATTGTGAGATAATTCTCATTGTGGTTTTTCCCTTCTTTGGTTTTTCACATAAATCGGGTGTTCTATTGTGCATGGTGTTGATGTGTTTTAGTTTATCTTATTTTCTTTCATGCTAAATCATTCTAACAAATTAAAGGTTATTAAAGTTGATGTGGATCTGAATATTAATGATGGTTTTGTTATTTTAATGAACTAATTCACCCCCCTCTTAGTTGTCTTTTGCATTCAACAGTATGGTTCAAGGTGGATTTAAGGTTTAATATTTTTTTCTAAACATTAGGACGGGCTTAGTTATTTTTGTAAAGTAATATAAGATTCATGAATTTTTTTTGAAGTTTTTTTAATTTTACATTTAGTTAGGTTAGGCATTATTTTTATAATCATGTACCTTAGATTTTTTAATGTTCTCAATAATTAAGAGTCTTTATAAATAATAAAATTTGAGAAGAAAAAATCCATACAAGTATATATTAACAAAGTAAATTATAAATAATAGAAGACTACTTAGCTATTAGATAAAGTTATCTTTAAATAACATTAACTTAAAACCAAATTATACTAGTTAAAAGACATACTTAATAGATTAATCATATTATCACGTCAAAGTATAAACCTAAAAAATGATCTACATAACCAAAATTATGAGAATTTAAATGAAATTAAATAGGACAATAAATTTCTAAAAAAAAATATTGGCACAAGATAGGTTAAGGTATTATTCATGAAAAATATCCCTATCATTGAAGGAAGATAAAAAAGAATAATCATACCTTCATGATCCATAATAAGAAAAATACAAGGAAATAATGTGGGTAACCAATAGGAGAGAAATAAGTTGATAACAATTGAATCCCACTTAATAGACTAGAATCACCCATGAGCTAAAGAATAATGGATCAATTATCACATAAAAAATACAAAGAGACATGTGAATACATGAAAAGATCTATCTTGTTCAATGGAGAAACCCTTATCATGGAGATTCCTATAAATACTCTTGTAAAACCATAAATGAGGAGAATAATCAAAGAAGAGACAAAAATAATTGAGGGGACAAAAGCAATAAAGAGTTTAGGAGATCTATCGGTGGATTCATACTAAGAGAATTGTTTTATATAAATAAAAGTCCATGGGGATGGTATTTTTTGCAAGATATCTTGTTGTAAGACCAAAGAAATGGATAACATTGTCTTATATCTTGTAATATTTTTGTATTCTCATCTAGTTAGCATAGATTGACTATACTGGTTGATCATGTACTTGATCACCATTAACACTATGGAATGCAAGGTTATTAAACCTATTTTGTAATCCTACACTTCAAAATATTCAATGCAATATGAATATTTAGACCCTAGTCTAACCGAAGTTTATCATAGGATTTACATAACTCTAATTGATATCAAGGGTTATGCTTCTTTCTACCTTACAAAATCTTGGCCTCACCTTTGCAATAAATTAATAAATATTTTATACACCTACCAATATTTGAATTATTAGTTTTTTTTTAATTTTCTTGTCATTTATAAATTTTCATTGTCAAATATGGGTTGTATATTTTCTATATTTAGTATTCGAGATGGAATCAACCTTGTTAGTGATTATGAACAAATTGGGTGTTTTAAAAATTTCCTAAGTTTTTCTCATATTTAAAGTAGTCATATTTATCTTTTGCATGATTTCATACATGTGTAAAACCACTTTTGATATGCCTATTTATATCCCCACATTCTTAAAGGTAGAATAAAAGAGATTTATTATTGTAATGGAGAACAATTGAATTTTTATAATATTGAAGAATTTTGTTGTGCTAATCTTTTATTGAAAAAGTTTTACCATGTGTTCAAATATTGTGTATTTTATTTTTCTTCCATGTATTCTATTTATTTTTTAGATTGTATATGCACTACTTGGGACATACCAAGATAATGGCTCCCAAACTTAGGACATGCTGATTTTTGCCTGAAGTCACATACTTTTAGAGAAAATAAGAATTTTATAAGCCTTGAGGGATTCCATATAAAAGTTTCTAATTGAAGATGATTAGACAAGACCCCCTTAGATCAAACCCCCTTGGATAAAACTCCTCTAGTGTTAAAATATACCCACAATGGAGTCTCTTACACACCTATCAAAATGCTAGCAAAAAACATTTTTTTTTACCTTTTGAGGGATTAAATAAAGTCATTTAGAATTTTTTTTTTTTAAATATGTAGCTCTCATTATAAGTTTTCAAAAAAGTATAATTTTAAATATTTTAAATATTTTAAATATTTTTATTATATTTTTATTTTATTTCTTATGAATGTTGTTTTTTACTAAACATCAAGGTCTTTGTTTCACACATGCGGAAAAATAGGAAACTAGAGAAATTTTAAAAATATATATTTTTGCAATTGGTATGAAGATGTTTTTGTTTCATAAAACAATAAAAATTAATCTCAATACATACAAAGAAAGTTATGTGTGACACAATACACCTATGTGCTAATTATAATTAGTTTGACTTCAAAAATTAATTAAAAAAAACTATGCAATAAAAAATTATGGAAAAAATATCCACGCACTAGATATTGATATTAAAAATTTGTATTTTTAAAATTATGTGGTAAAAGTACAAAGTTGTGTCACACTTTTGGCCAACTTATTAGCACAAGTGAATTTAATTATTTCTAACTAATTTTTTTTTTTGTTCAAACATATGATCTTGTAAGATTCATTCTAGGTATGTTAGATATTTCTACAACTTTTCCACCTAAAATTGTTGGCTAAATGCATATATAACACCACTTTGAGGTCAAATTACAAAAAAGAAGATTTATTTGAAAAAATTGATGTTTCAACAACCACTACTCATGTAAATAACATATTTTTTAAAATATAAAAAATACCCTTTTGTAGATCCATAAGTGTAGTTTTCAAATATATATATAATTTAATTATTATTCATATTTTCCTATTTATTTTTACTAAAACTAGGTTATCAATAAAAATAATTAGGTTGATTACCATGTCAAGGAAAAATAGTAAAATTTATTATTTTTTTTAAAATATGATGCACTAGATAAAAGAATCCATATCAAGATGGCATAATTATTTTTCCATTTTAGATAAATATATAATATGAAAGTTGATGTCAAATGGAAACAACTATGTTTTAATACACGCACATTTTAATGCTTATTTAAAAATATATATTTATCAAAATTGGGAGAAATATATCTATGCACTAAAGTTTCAAGTTATAAATACACACAAAAAATTGAAGGAAAAAAATAAAATTTACTATATAAAGATTGACGTCTCATGTAACTTCATTTTTCAACATTTTTTCAATAACTAAATTATAGTGTCAATTTATAAGAAACTATGTTCAAATAATTTTTAAATTTTTTTAAATACAAGCATAAAATATACTAAAAGATAAATATTTTATTATTTTACATCATTTACAAAATTGAAAATATATATGTCACTTCTTAGTGATTCAAATTTAAAATTTGGATTAGTGTTGGTCGTTTCCTTTAAAAAGTGTGACACAACTTTGTACTTTTACCCTATAATTTTATCATTTCAATAAAAAAGTTGTGTGACAACATAAACGTCAATTTTAAAAATGTTTTGATTAGATTAAAATGGGAAGGGCCTGTACTATTACAAAATAACCATAGAGGCCCAACAAAGGGGCTCATGAGAAGTGAGACACCTAGAAAGCAAAAAAGAAACTACAACTACCAGACTAACAAGAACAACAAACATAGAGTGCATAACACTTTTAAAAATGATATTTACTATAAAAAATAAGTTATTAAAAATTATGTAAGATATTCACAAATTTTTTTTTAATATATATTTAGAATCTATACACAAATCTCAAAAGTCACTAGTTCACATCATCTCCAAATTATTAATGGTTCATTTGTTATAGTTTTCATAAAGTAAATTTTTTTGAAAGAATGTCGATATTAATGTACAACTTGGCCAAAAGTTGGGACACAGAATTGTGGGTTGACCCACTTCTATTGTACAAGTGGTTTGAGATTTTCTTGAAGAGCTAGAGTTTTTTCCTATGATAAAATTTGTCTTGAGTGAGAATCATGCATGTGAATATTTTTGTGAATAAAAATGATAGAAAACACAAAGATATAAATTTTAAAAATTAATGAAAAATTGTAAGTTATGGAAGTTAAACATGAAAGATTTGTGTTTGCAAAGATAAAAGTAATTATTATATCATCAACAAAACCATTTGATATGAAGAATGTAGATTGATTGATTATTGATAGAAGATCAAGGAGTTCAAAATTATATTATGTATGTCAAATTCAATTTTGTTAAATGTGTCAATAGAAGCCACAACAAAAGAGTTATGGGATAAAATAGTTTGTATCAAGGAAATTCTCTAAAAATAAAAAATAAAAATAGAAAGAATTTATTTATTGAGAATAGATGATGATGACTCTATGGCTAAACATTTGAATTCTTTCAATACTATGATAAGTCGATATTTTCTATTGATATTAAATATAGATGATGAAGAGAGGTGCATTACTTTATTTTTTTCTCTATCTAACTCTTAGAATAATTTAGTAATGTAAATCACTAGTATTATAACTAAATTAAAGGGTGAGGATGTATTTGTGTCTCTATTATTAGAATAAATGAGATGAAAATATTTATAAGTTTACCAATCAAAGGATGCATTGTTGTAAGAAGACATTCTCATGAAGGAAGTAGAACAAATATGAGAGATAAAACTTTAAGGGACAAGTTATTGAAATCCAAATGTAAATAAGATGATTTAGATAAAATTTAGAGAAAGTGTTGGTATTGTAATAAAATAGGGCACTATATGAAGGATTTAACATATAAAAATATTAAGAAGAGAAAGTCAACTAAAGATACTTCTTCCACAAAATAAAAAACCAGAGCTAAAAATTTAAGGAATATATTTTTGGTTGCTACAAGCTCAAATTAATGTCATGATGAATAACTCATAGATTTAGGTGCCTCCTCTTCCTCTTCCTTGGTTGCTAGATTTAGATTTCGCTGATAGATTTAGATTAGATAACCTAGATAAAACCACCTTGGTTTTTTGAAATAATCATTAATATATATCAACATTTTATAGATGCTCAACATATCTCCTTGTATGGTGTCCATAATATACAAAATATCCACCTTCATCTTAGTTGTGTCATCATCTCTTCCACCAATGGGTTGTCCTTATCATGAGTCCTTTGTAGAGTGAATGTTTTGTTTATTCTTTTTTGGAAGACCTCACCATGGAGTAGAGAATAGTTTTATAATAATTGACAAAAACAGATCAAAATATTTTAATTTTTTAATATAAATTACTAGATACTAGAGTTCACTTCCCAAAAAATTCTAATAATTTAACTAATTTGTAGTCTTGAGAGAAAAGTTGGTAGAAACCCCAATTTAGCAAGTCTTTTTTTATTTTTACTTCAAATGACCTTGAATTTGGATTGTAGTATTATAAATATGTTCTTGAGAAACCCTCTATAGATAGTTAAAAATTCATTTATTTTCATGTTTGGGAGCTAATTAGGTGGAAAAATTAAGGTAACCATAATTCTATAATAACTCGAATTCTACTTTGTTTTCCTTCCAATCATGGACTAATAAGAATCACTCACTCAAAAATTTAATGGTTTTTTTGTTTTTATTATTACATGTATATTCCCAAACAAAGAAGAAATGTGGTAGATTATAAATTAGGAAACAATATATTTATGGGATATAGTATGGGTATTAAAGGAAATAAGTTATATGACTTGGAAATGCATTTTAAAATATAGTACAATAGTAGTAACTTTTTTAGAGAAAGAAGGATCCAAAATAGGAAAAATAATCAAAGAAAGAACATGAATGATTCATATTAAAATAAAAGAGCATAGATATATAAATACATTAGAAAAAAATACATTAAATGAATTAGATAATGAGTTGGTAGAAGGGATTGATGATGCAGGAGCATCAGGAATAGGCGTGATCTTGTGCCAACAAAAAAATTCCATTTTTGAGTTTAGTTTTTTTGGAATGTTTGATCTTGGTTTGCAATCAACTTGATCTTAGTGATCTTCAACATTGATTGATTGACATTTTGACATTGATTATATAATTTCATATATTGATTTTCATTCTACAGACATTTTAATATTCTTTCGTTGTTCATGTATAGAAGAGATCAATTTAATTAATTGGTGGATATGAAAGGTCTGCACCATAAAAGTTAAGAGATGAATTTTCATGCAACTAGAGGTAAATTTGAGGAGGTGTTCTCTAGAAGGAAAAGTGAATGATGCTAGAGATGAATCATTGCTTACCCATGTAAAGTAATTTAAGACTTGTAAACAATAGCAATATGAAACGAAGGGGCATAACTAAAAACCTTGGGAAGGAAGAGACTTTATTCTAAAAGATGTAGATTTCAAAAAAATGTAGAGGGTGTGTATAATTTAATAGATGAAGAGATGTGAAGTCAAAAGGTCAGCAAATATACCCAAATTAAGATCCAAAAGAAAAAATGAAGGGGCGCACATTGAATATAGAAGAGAAAAGATATGATGAAAGCTAATAAAAGACAAGAACAACTAGTGAGAGAAGAGAATAGAGGTTGTGAACTAATTGGTGAGGAGGTAGTTCCATTAAGAGGGCATGTGAGATTGAATAAGGGTGGCTACAAGAGAAGAAATGGTTGAAAATACCAGAGGTTGTGCATAGGAAGTTTGATAGGGTTGTGCATGAGGAGGATGGTAGCTTAAGGTGAATTTAATGTGCTTAAACAAAAGGGATGTAGAGCTACATGGAAGCGGTGAAATAGAAGCTGCAAGGAGGTAATTGATAATTAAGATTGTAGATTTTAAACTATGAAAGGAATATATAATCATGTGGAAAGGAAGATCTGACATATGGAGATGAAGAGAGAATTTAAAATTGAATAGAGGCTATCACCTATGGTAAATTTAGGTGCTGACTATTGTGTAAGGTTGTGAAGGAGAAGGTACAAATTATGAAGGAATGAGAGGCCACTGAATGTAATAGAGAAATTTTTTGTAATGCAATTGTATTTGAAATTGAATTAAATTAGCAAGGACCAATTTTTTGTATTTTTTATTGAAATTTGAATTGGGGAGAGTTTGTTTGTGAGAATTGTCTTTGTGTTTCGGAGTTGTTTACAAAGGGGAGTACCCTCTTACATCAATTGGTATTAGAGTAGGTAATCTTGAGCATGGAGAGTATCCACCAAGATTTGTGGGAGTGAGTAGTGGTTGAGAAGAAGCTTGTGAGAGGTTCTATAGGTGTAAGAGGAATCTTTAGAAACAAGAGAGAGAGCTTGAAGCTACAAAGAATTTGAGTTGTGAAAAAAAATTATAGCTGGAAAGATGGGTTGGGTCGTGAGGAGACTCGTGCATATACTATTTTGGGAGTAGTATTGGGATAAAGTGGAGGATGAGATGATTGAGAAGATGGGATAGATAGTTTGTGAAGTAGGAAGGATTGAAGCAAGGGTCAAGAAGTTGGAAAAGATTGTTGGGAAAAATGAGAGAAAAGTGGTAAAGAAGAGTAAGGACCGTAGCTTGAGATGGAAAGAGGAAGATGTAGCCACTATCAAAGAATTTGTAGCAGAGACATCCCATGAGGAAGGAATGACAAGAGAAGAAGAAAGGAATTAAGTGATCAACAAATAGGTCATAGTGAAGGGTGAAGGTGAAGTGGATTTTGAGGAGTGAAATTGAGAACAATAAAAAACAACTTGAGGATCGCATTAGTAGGTTGAGTGATCCAAATGCTTCAATCACAGAAAGAATGCTTCTAGAAAATTCATTGAAAGACATGTTAAAAAATGTAGATGCACTCACCCAACAAATATCTGGATGGCAAGAAAGGAGGCAAACAGCTAGGGCATATTATGCAGACAAATTATCATATAAACAAGTAAAATATTTAAAAATTACTAAAGGTGATTTGTGCTCTCCATTCACTGACCCTAAAACAAATCAAAATCTTACCCTCAATACAAAGAGGTTTCCTATTCATTGGTGCCACCACCAAGAGATTAAGAACCATTTTTATGAAAGATGGTATATGGTCTTTCATTACCCACCATGCAATAATTGTGAAGTCCCCAAAATTTTCTTAGGAAACCATATAGTGAGTTTGTATTGAACCAAATCCCAAATTATTTTGATATGAGGGGGTTCCAGGGGAGAGGTGGGGGGTTAGCTTAGGATTGGCCCAGTGCATAGCCGAATCCTACATGGCAAGGGAGATGACCTCTTGCTAGGCCGCCTCATGAGAAAATTGTTATGCCTATTGTTGCGAAGGAGAGTGCTGACATAGAGACATTGTAGGTGATCCAAACTTTCACCTGAAGTGTCATCCATCACACTAGCCCTATTGTACAATTCCATCCAGGGGAGTCTTCAGGTGGTGGCCTTCGAACTCATGTGTGTCAATATTGTAGGGTGACTTGTTCGTATGAACCTACCAACACTCAGGAGGGTGCTACACAGGATCCATATGCATCTACGAGGATGGAGAGGATGGCTGACATTTTGCATGATGCATATGACATTGACACTCAGGTAAAATTCAGCATGTTCATTGAATTTAATTTATTAAATTTCAATTGTGAAATTCAATATTAACTAATTTAGTTTTACTATTTTAATAAAATTGCAGGGTCACAGTGTAGAGACTAGATACACTAGTCATCCACCTACTTATTTTAGCACTACACCTATTGGTGGGATATGTAAAGTTAGTAAACAATTATAAATTTATTACACGTCTTAATAGAATTTTTTAACGAATGGTATTTTAATATGTGATTTTGGATGTTGAACAGGGTACTGTTGGAGGTTTCAAGGAAACACCTCTGAGTGCCAGTAGAATTGATCAAACGTTCATGGAGCTAATATAGAATTTAAAGAGAACTTAAGTAATGAATTCTAAGTTTAATAGATTTGTGTAGTTTATATTCATATTGTTGGTTACGTTGCATTACACATCATTCAAACTCAAAGCATTACTTCAAATTCAATAACTAATAATTAGAAATATATTTGTTTAATACTTGTACTCAAAATTTTGTTCATTAGATCTCATACGTTATAAGTCATCACATGGATCGCTATTGTAACTTTTTGTGATTGAATAATTTGTTGTTTTATTTTCAGATGTTGGTGATAGAAACACTACCAAAAATTACAAGGGCAATGGATATTGGTGTTTCCTCTGCTATACAATCCTCAATGGCTCTAATAAGGGAGGTATGAGGCAAATTACTAAATTTCAATTTACATTCATTGTTATAGATGAACTAGTTCTAGTTAAAAATAAAACCATTATTGATTCGTAGTTTAATTCCTATTTGGATGGTTTATACAAGACTTGAGCATGCCTAAGCATCAGTGTACAAATATTTCCATCGAGGATAGTGATTGTGAGATGGCCGTAAGTGATTATTTTGTTAAATATATTAATTTTTATAATGTAATTTCTATATATTAATGTCTTTACTTTTTATTGTAACAGTTGAAACTTCACCAGGAGCTAAACACTAGGAGGAGCAGCAGGAGCACTCCTCAAGCACAACAGAAATGGGTGATAGAATTATCACCATTGGATCACCCAACAAAGGGAAAGAATATTGTATTTGAACCAGAGCATGGAGAGAAATAAATTTTGAATGCACAAATCCCTTTGTTGTATGCCTACATGGAAATTTTGTACATATTTTGTGTTGGATATATTTGACATTGTATGCCTATATGGAATTCTTGTAAGCCTATATGGCTATTTTGTAACTATATTTTATACTTATATCAACATATATTGATGTATGCGTACATGGCTATTTGCAAATTATAAATTCATGGTTCAATAGATATGAGTTATGTGTATTCAAGTGTATACTTTACAACTTACACACATATACTTTTTGAATTATGTGTGAACATCGAAAAGTGTGAAAATTTATGTGTTTGGAAGTCAAATGTAAGCCAATTTCATAATTCACAGTTCTTGCATACTCGATCTTATGGACTTATATTCCTTCCTAGCACATATTGTGAATGTTTCTCATTTGGTGTAGAAGACAGATTCCTCATATTTTGAACCACTCATAGCAAAGAGATTCACAATAAGACTTTAGCATTGGAACACTACTCCATACTTCTCTTGTCTAGACCATAAAGGATTGAAAATTCTTAATTTGATGCAATGATGGTCGTGAGATGATAATTTATATAACCATGCATATTTTGAAACTTCACATCTAATACTACATCAACAAGAACTTAAGAAGTGTTGCATAAGAGTGTTAGGTTTGATAGGCCTTCTCTTCCCTAAGGGAGGAGAGCCTGCATCTTGAATTTTGAACAAAATTTTAAGAATAAATTTTTTTACCTAAAAGCTTCAAACCTAGATGACATATTTGGCTAAGTATATATCTTGAAAATTATCAATGCACATTCAAACTCTAAAGGAGATTCTCCTTGAAAAGAAAACTTTACCCTTTTTCCCAAGGAAATAAATTGCAACAAGTTGCATGTGATTTATCTTATTTCTTTGTCATAGTTCCTGGTCAATCATTCATGGCTCAGGATAGTTCCGTTCCAAGGCAAGGACACCCAAGAAATCATTGATATTCTTCTACGATCTGTAAGAAAAAGTTTTAGGCTCTTTCACAATGTAAATAATTATGTAACACTATTTTCTTGTTTGCCTTCCACATAGAAAAATGTTCACACTTTTCAAATTGATCAATGATCAATAATGGTTGATTGTAAACACTTGAAATTTTTATGTTTGAACTTTAATTTATAATTTTGTATCATGACATTCGAGTAGATCACTAATATTTTAATATTTCACTATGAAAGTGGTGGTGTATTCTTTCTAAGTTATTTGACTATTAATATGGTGGTGTATTCTGAACTTGATTACTGCTGCAAATATGTATATATTTCTAATTTTCATATGTCTTTTTATTACCCAACCCAAACCCAAAAAAAAAATTCCCGAACCGGCGAATCGAGTTCTCAAACCTAATCCCGAACCCAAAATCAAACCAATAACTTAGTAAAAAATAGATTTTTGTAGTTTATATTCATAACATTGATTACATTGCATTGCACATCTTTCAAATTGAAATCATTGCTTCACATTTCATAACTAATAACTAGATGCTGATAGATGACGAAATTTCAATTACAATATATTTTTACAAAGTAAACCTAAGCAGTTATGCAATTACTTCACATTGCATAACTAATAACTAGGAGCAGCTGCCAATTGCATTTGGTTTTCATGGCATTCTATGAGACTTCATTTCTTTGAGGCATTTTTTTCCAATAGTTCACTACCTTGTCTATACTAACACATTTTTCATACATGTCTACCAAAGTGTTTTGTCAAATAGTTCAAGTGTTGCCTTGTTCCTATGGTTGAAAGCCTAAAACAAATGCTTTCGAATAGGCTATGGATGCTTGGAAAAAATCTATCAAAATCATAATAGTAAGCAATATCATAGACAAGGTAGTAAACTGTTTGAAAAAATTCCTCAAAGTAATGTGGTCTCAATGGTGATGGAATTCCACGACAATCCATAACAATTTACTTGTCATGGCATTCATCATGCCATTCCATCACCATGAGACCACATTTCTTTGAGGAATTTTTTCAAAGAGTTCATTGTCTTGTCTATGCTAACACATTTTTCATACATGTCTGTCAAAGCATTTAATCAAACAGTTCATTGCCTTGTTGCTATGGCTAAAAGCCTAAAACAGGTGCTTTCAAACAAGCTATGGATGCTTAGAAAAAATATATCATAGCATAATAGTAAGCAACAAGCTGATGCAATACAAAGATTGGCAAACCAATCAACAACTCAGGGGACTCTTGTCCCAAACTCATCTTGGAGAAGATCAAACAAAATTTCAACATTTCATCAGAAATCTACTTTTCATCCACTCAAATTCTCTTATCATTCATCATTCATCCTTCCACAAATTTGTATTCCAATTGACTCATTCAAAGAAAAAATTCATTTTAGAAAACTTTGATTCAATCTATTAGATCAACATGCATTTAAAAAACACCATTTTCAACAAGGTACTCTTTCATTCAATCAATTCATTCAAATTGTCCCAAATAGTCAATCCATCAATAAAATTGGCTTTCAAACTCTTACCAAACCATCAAGCACTGTGAACATCATTATTAAAATTGATACAAATTAGCAACTTGCTCTCTTCTAACTTTGTTCTTACTAAACTTACAATTTCATGCATTATTTTACACCAAGTCTCCTCACTGTCCAATTGTCAAAACAACATATCTCACTTCTAAACCTTGTCCAAGACTCCATACATTCTTGACACCATCACTTAGACAACATTATATCAAAATCAACTCACCGATCACTGTTAGGTCAAACTTATATTCTTTGAGCAATCAAGGTACTACTTCTCAATGAGACATTCATGGCTTAAATCGGGTAAACCAAACACACATGTTTCAAAAGTCAAGATACAAAACACTTTTAGAGACCTTTGAATGCCCATGTCCTCATTCAAAAACTCAGAATAACTTATATTGAATAAATAAGCAATTTTTAGTCTAAACGCTATAAAAAAAGGCTACTAAAATAGGCCTAATTTTCAAAGAAGACCCCCTTCAAACATTCTCAAAACACTTAAAACCTCAAAATAGTCATTAGACATAACACAAAACTCCCAATTTATCCATTTTTCAGGGATTAAAAGACTCCTTTTTACAGTATATTGACAAACCCTTGTTTATAGGGTGAAAAACTCAAAAATCAATTAGGGTTTCCTGTATAGGCTACATGCAAACCTCAAAACCTCTGGCCAACCATTGTAACATGTCAAAATACATCTGAAAAGGCATTTGGAAACATCTTATAACCCATGCACTTTTTCTTTCTCCACTATCATGCTGGAAATTATTCATTTTGACTGGAAAACTTAGAATTTCCTATGTAGCAACAACTCCTTCACAATATTCTTGCTTTTTCCTCCACTCACAAAACATAAAAACATAACAAATAACCTATCCCTAACCTACTCCACCAATCTACCTAACCTATATTGGTGGAGTAGTGTAGAAATTCCTTATAAGACTCAAAACTCAATGCATAGGATTTTAGATCGAGCCATAAGAAGAATGCTCAAACAAACATTAAATTTAATGGATTCCTTCCCAAATGGATGTAAAAAAATGGTGATTCCCCAACCTACTGGAAAAAATCTAAATTTGAGCCCTAAACTCTTGCACAATCCGTACAAGTTAAGAAACAACTGAAAAACACAGAAAATAAGCTAAAATAGGGAACTCTTTATTAATTTAATTCTTCTATAATACAATGATATCTTTTCTCGGCCTTTACAATGATTTTAAAGAAGTTTCCAACCATCAACTACCTCTTCATCTTCCTTGAACGACCTATGACTCATCCTGTTCCCTGATTTTCTTTATTTTCTTGTTTTGTCTCTTCTCATTCTTTCTTTTTCTCTCTTTTACATATTTAGCATTTTGACAATATTACATTTTGTGCTTTTTTAGGCCTTGATTACATTTAATTTTGGCATTATATGGACTGAAATACATTTTTGACAACTTAGCCTTTTGAAGGCATTACATGACCTAGGTGTTCCTACACCACAAGCTATGGTCTCATGGTTTTTTTTCACATCAACGTGATTTGATTCACATTTTTTTCATGTGAAAATCAGCTTGAACCAGATTTTGTATTATGGAGCTATATTAAGTTGCCACTTCAAAAACCAGTGTATGAATGATACAAAATAATGTTTGAGACTATAAGAAGGCATCAAAATGGCTAGTGTACTAAACAAATTATTATGATTTACAAATAATGTTGATAACTCTACTCAGTTGGCTTCCTTTTTCAAAATCATACAAATTGTACCCTAGCATCAATAGACTCTAATTGTTAAGCTACCACAATTCAAGTTACATCAGGCCCATATCACCAAGACACAACTTGAACAATAGGAGGAATGGCCTATTTCAACATACTACACTCAAACCCTTAAGGGATCGATTCAGTTGAATGTAGCTCAAAGCGATTTCACGTATTTGGGTGTGAAAGAGGACATGAATAGCATAAACATGCCTACTCAGATGCGTTGGAATAGTTTGTTTGGTCACATGAGTTACAGAACAAAAATTACACCACCTTGCAACTTTCCACTACTTGCATTTGACACTTTTTCCATCAACTGAAAATTAGACACCACGGGAAAACCACTCTGAAATAATGAAAACTGAGAGAGGTTATTGTAAAGGGGCCCAATGCAATCCCATAGGATCATGCAAGAAGTTTATAAGCATCACGGTGTTTGAGTAACCTCATGTTAAAGTTTGCAGCTATTTTTCCCTTTGGATCCTTAAGGGATCGATCCAGTTGAATGTAGCTCAGAGCGATTTTGCATGTTTGGGTGTGAAAGAGAACCATTCCTAGTGTAAACATGCCAATTTGAATGTGTTGGAATAGTGTGTTTGGTCACACGAGTTGCAGAACGAAAATTGCACCACCTTGCAACTTTCTATTGCTTGCATTTGACACTTTTTGCATCAACTGAAAACTAGACACCACGGGAAAACCACTCTAAGATAACAAAAACCAAGAGAGGTTATTGTAGAGGGGTCCAACATGATCTCATAGGATTAGATGAGAATTTTATAAGCATCACAGTGTCTGAGTAACCTCATGCTGAAGTTTGCAGCCATTTTCCCCTTTGGACCCTTAAGGGATAGATCCGGTTGAACGTAGCTTGGAGTGATTCCGCGTGTTTGGGTGTGAAAGAGTACCATTCCTAGTATAAAAATTCCTATTTAGACACGTTGGAATAGTTTGTTTGGTCACACGAATTGCAAAACAAAAATTGCACCACTTTGCAACTTTCCAATGCTTCCATTTGACACTTTTTCCATCAACTGAAAACTGGAGACTATGAAAAAACCACTCTGAGATAACAAAAATCAAGAGAGGTTATTGTATAGGGTCCCAATACAATCCCATAGGAATAGACGAGAATTTTCTAAGCATCACGGTGTCCGAGTAACCTCATGCTAAAGTTTGCAGCCATTTTGCCCTTTGGACCCTTAAGGGATCTATCCAGTTGAATGTAGCTCAGAGATATTCCACGTGTTTGGGTGTGAAAAAGGACCATTCCTAGTGTAAACATGCCTATTCAGACACATTGGAATAGTCTGTTTGGTCACACGAGTTGTAGAATGAAAGTTGCCCAACTTTGAAACTTTTCACAAGGCAAAAAGACACCTAACCTTCAAATCTTGCTTCCAAACTTTTACCAGACCTTGGTACACTTTATTCATCTTTATTTTAACATGAAATAAGGTAAAACACCTTCTTACAATAATTTTTAATTATATTTCACAATTGCTTGCATTAGAAGACCAAATTTTCTTGCAAGAGCTAAAACACTAAATCGGGTGTAACATGCAAACCATAATGAATATTTATAGGATAAATACATTTTGGGGTACCCATTTTGGCCATTAAAAACATATATTGTTTTTAGATACACTTATTTTGGAACACATGCCTACTATCCCAACTTCTTTGCTTCTAAGGAGATAAAAACATTCAAAAATAGAGCCTTTTGGTATTTTTTCAAAAGTATGATTGCCAACAACATACAATGTTCACAAGGAATTTTTGAAGGCATATCAACTGATGCACAGTAGGGTGGAGGAATACAAATTCAGACTTAAGAACCAAGAAACCAACTCAGGTTCATATATCTAATCCAGCTTCCATAAGGTCAGCACTATAGTCTTCCAATTCACCACTGAACAACTAAAAGACCAATTCCTTAAAGAGAATTGTAAAAAAATCCATTGACCATCCAAATGACATGAAAACATGAATGAAAGAGATATCTAAGAATTTACGGGTCTATACAGGTGAAGGAAACTCTGAAAATACAGTAAAATCAAGAAATACAATGAAAAATTAGAAATAAAGCGTTGAAAACTCTGAATCAAACATTAACCAAAATTTCTATATTGAATAATGATCATTGAATGGACTTAAAATATAAATTACAATGACTCCATACCTAAACTAGTGACCTTATGATGGCCTCATTACATCATCTTAACCCTTACATTATGAATTTACATACACTTTCACATTTAGGCCATTCAAGGCTTCATTACACCAAATTGACAACATGTTAACATGACATTGCAACCTCATATCCTACCAACCCAGATTGACTTAAAACACTTCCTAATGGTCCTTGTGACCTTATTACAACATTCTTCATGGACTACAAATCAAAATTTACCACTTGACCACCTTGTGGTCCTAATTGTCCTTGGTGCTCCTACACCATAAACACTCTACTATAACCCTAATCCACTGATCTACAAGCCTAATTTAGTGGAGTATGCTTTATTTCTTTACTTGACTCTCAAAACCTCAAATTGAAGGTTCCAAACTAAATTTCAGAAAATGTGCTCTAACAGTGGAAAAAATCAACGGATTTTCTTCTAGATGGACTCAAAAGAAACCTAATTTTTTGTATTATCTTAATCTACAAAGGACAAGGCCTAAATCAATTTTTGCTAGTTTAGTTACAGATGCGCAAAGGAAAAGAATAAAAAGAAATAGCTCATCCAAAATAGATGGAAAGCACTTACAAATAGGCATGGCAGTCTCTCAACTTAGTCAGTCTTGGTCATACATCTTCACTAGGAGTTCCAAGATACCTATTGCACACAACACCTCTCATGAATAGAATTTATTGAAATTCAAAATGCTCTTATAATGTCTATGTCATAGGTGGTCATGATAAGGTTAAATTCAAATGAATAACTTGAAATTGCCTCATCAAGCTTCACACACACTTTTGTAATGGATTAAAATCATAATTGAGATTTGTCAAGATCATCAAAATAAGGATGTTGCATTGCTTTTCTGTTTGAGATTCTCTTGGATGGCTCATAAATTTGCATTTTATGCAAGGGGACACCAATCAATGTTTTCCTAGTTACATACAAATACACAAAGTAAAATAAGATGATAGCATTGGCATCAACCAAATTGATGTGGATACAAGTATAAATTAATAAGAACCGTTGTGCATATACTTACAAATTAATCCAATGAACCATCTGGGTCTGCTCTACTCTTTATTGTGTCAAGTATTGCCTCATGGTCAGACTCACGGACCTTCCACAAGGTCTTGTTCAAAGGTCTACCCTTATATTTGGTCAAACGAACATTGGATGCCACGACAAGGTTTGAGTAATGAAGAATCTTACGATGCGTGTCAAATTCCTCAAATAACCAATGTTTAACACTCTTATGTGGGTACCTTCTAAGCCGCATTCTAGTAACAACAACTAAGCCTCTAGGGTATTCGATGTTTTCTCCATCTATAACTAGGGCTTCCAATTTATTTTTGGCCTCAACAAAATGACACAAGTAATAGTTTAAAATCTCCTCTTTGTTGTCTTCATCCTATTACATAAACGTTCTCGAGATTTATATGTGTGTTACATATCTTAAACAATACCATAGAATACGACAAAGTAAGATAACAATATGGAATTTCAAATACTAAGAAAGTAGATATATTACCTGGTTGAACTAGATCCGATACATGATCAAAGTCGACTGATGATTCCATCCGTGTTAGTTCCAATGCCATTGGAGGGTGATACGTGTGAAGTGGGCTAAGATAACTTGTCACCATTTGTCAACCCACTCCCCTAACTCACAATCATTCCAAGATTGCATTGTACATGAAGAACAAAAGCATGCCATCTTACGTGTATCGATACTCCATGAACCTGCATTTGAGCTAAGGAAAGAGTGCAACTCACTCGATCCTGTTAGTGTACAACAATCCTCATATGGTGCAATGTTAGAATCATCCATCAACCAAAAAAATCTACAAACCTAAGACGCATCTTCATTACCTAGACCCATCAACCATTACACCACTTGACAATTGATCTTGCATCTATCAATCAGGTAATCGCCTTTTATACTTTAACCTTTCCTATGCTAATGCTCTTTTCACGATGCTCCTGCATTGTCATGTCTCCTTTCCATGTCCAGCTCACAAAAGTTCCACATATGCCTAACACGCAGATGCATCCTACACAACCAATAGAACATGTGTACATTCTTGAACTATGTTGCACAATTATCCAACCATATTATATACCAACCGTATGCTATGCCCCTCTAAGCCAAATCATTGTAGAACATCTGAAAGCAACCTTGTACGAACTCTAGAGAATGTGTATGTATGATAACTAATATAAAAGTGATAATTCCCCACACCAGACTTATAGTCAGCATACATGTATGAATGTTGGCAAAATAAATATCAAAACCTATGGAGTTGTAATATTGTGGAATTGCACCTCATGGCTATGGAGGTAGTTCTCTACAAATTCAACCATTGATACTATGCTACCAAGGGAAAAGTGTCCTTGTATAGCTTGAATTGTGTGTCCAAACCATCGGCTCTATGGTATGCCCCTATATTCATACAAGATTCTCATGAAACATGGACATGAACTCAGATACACCTGAATCTTTGAATAACCAACCCATCCTTTGCTTCAACCATCTTTGTATATACACCACATTTTATACTTCCTAATCCCACTAGTTTTTGTCCTCACCATATGTAATTTCTCTCTTTCCATATGTTGACATATCCAGTATCTAGACATTGTAAAGCCACCACAATGCTCGCATGAACCATCCAAGCATGTTGTCCATAATACTGCCATCCTCTATTTCACAGCACATAAAATTTTTGATAAGAAATCCTTCAATATTTTGGTGGGGCTTCATGCTGCCAACTCATGCAAAAACATTGTTAGTACATGCAATGTAAACATATAGACAGATAAACATCACAGTTAGAGAATTCAATATGTAGTTTACAGCCACAAGTAGTGCATGTGGATTTATCTTGGATATAAAAAAGGTTTAATCATATCAAAAATCTTTGAGAAATACTAATTTGAGGATAAGAATTTTAGAAATTTATGAAAAATTGAGTGTGAGTTATCCAAAAAATGCTTTGGATGTGGCTCACGGTTTCGACTACCGATTCTTCTTCTTATGACATCCCTTTGATTAGGAGATGGCCTTGTATTATTATTCCAATAATCTTCAATTAGTGTTATCAATGTTGCAACAACTTTTTTATCTTTGTTCAGTAGTCTCGATGAGAATGCCCATAATTCATTTCAATCAGTGCCCTCAATTCTTTGCCGCCTTTGAATGGCTTTTGATAAAGTTTTTCTACTAATTCCCATTTTTTCACTTGTCTTTTTAATGAGGCGAGATCTCTTTGTTTGATAGCTTACCAAAGTTGATGTAATGACACGTCGGGTGACATTACTATCCTTTGAGCGTGAGGTCTTACCCACACTATCAGACACATCCATTAGATTCTTCACAATAGTGTTTTCACGTGATGCATTTGATGTTCTCAACCCAAGAGTCTTCATGATGTTTTTTTACTTTAAACCCCACATCATTTGAACAAATAGTTGACATCTTGTAGTCTCATTTATCCTTTCAAAGAACATTTTCCAAATCTTATCATCATATCTTCTACAAGTGCATTCTGGAATCTTACCTTCCATGTGTTGCAAAATATCCTCATCAATATTAATCAAAAAATTTGGCTTTCTATGTAAAATTCTATGTGGTGTTCTCTTAGGTACATACATCTCAACATTAGAAATTTCAACAATATTTAATTGAGGTGGGCTAGATTGTGTACCTTCAATCGAGGGTGGAATAGAAGACATACCTTGAGGTTCATGCGGTTATGATGGCATACCTTGTTCCTCAACTTCGAGTGATGATGTACTCTCAACTTCAGATGTTGTGGATGGTGTCCAACCATACTCACTTGTGGTAGATGGTGTCCCTCCATATTCGCTTGTGCTTAATGGTGTCCCTTCGTATTCACTTGCGGTAGAGGGTGTGTCTCCAACTACGGTATCTAAATCTCCCCTAGCATGACTCTTTCGCATTCATTCCCTTTGTGCTGCCAATTTATTTTTTCTTTTTGACAGTTGAGGTTCCTCTTCAATTGGCTTGTTTTCATCAATCGTTCCCAATTTATGCTTTTCATGTATTCCCTCATCCATTTTTTCTCTTTATCTTTGATGGCTTGGAGCTAATCATCTATTAGTTTTCTCCTTTTAATAGTTCATTTCTTTGGCATGACAAATAATTTTACTTGTGCAAAAAGTGATAAATTTTCAAATTAACTGATTGAAAGCTTTGGAAGCATACACAAAGAAAGTCAATGAAAGTTGGTTTGTATAATTGTTTGACAAAATAACTCAATGATAGCTTTGGAAGCATACAAAAAGAAAGTCAATTGTTAAATTAAAAACAAAATGCCTCAAAGAGATGTGGTTTAAAAATGTAACAGGAAAGTGTATTGAATTGTGTGATTTAAAATTCCCATTGACAACATAAGGTTGTAACATGACAAACTGATGCAGGAGCACCTTGGTCATGAAATTCCTTCAAAAGGCTATTTTTTTCAATTTGTAATGTTCAAGTAAATATGATGAGTGAAGGTCATTAAATGATGAATTTCAATTTATTTGCACCATGAAATAGGTCACTAGGTGATATTATTGAAAAGTTGCTTTTTCTAACAAAAGTTGTCAATTATTGTAAAAATGTAAAATTGCACAAAAGTAGGAAGGTGAAGAGTCTTTTTTGTGGAAGGGAAAAGAAGGGTTGATGAAGATGAAGAGGCAATTATTTCAACTGATTTAGACACATTTAAAAAGAATTGTAAGCTCGAGAAAGGTAGATCTTGTATCCCAAAAATCCATAAAAATTAATAAAAAAACCTCTGCTCAGTTATTTTGGAAAGCTTTTCTCTTCTTGTTTTTAGGTTGCATAGTGATTCAAGCATTCTAAGATTTGATTCTTGTTAGGGAAAGAGACTTCTTTCATTCTTGAAAGTTGTAGGAATTGTAATACAAATATTCAATCTAATTTGAACTTAGTTTCCTAAGTCTTGGTCTGTGGTTTCCTTAGAATTGTTTAGAGAGTCTAAAAAGTGATTCTTAGCCATTCCACTGATGTAGGGCTAGTAGGTTGGTGGAATGGATCATATTTAGTGTCTTTTCAATGTGAAGATGTGTGTGGTAGGGGTAAATAGAAATAAGAAGTCGGGATACTGTTTCATGAACAAAATTCTAAATTTTTTCATTCAAAAAAATGGTGTTTTCAACTAGGGTTTGAGGAAGCAACATGTAGAGGAGCTTAGAAATGATTTCAAAATAATTTGCAGACATAATGAAGCATGTTTCATTTGTTGGGCAGAGTAGTATAGGTTTTGCAAATGGTTCATTAAAGAAACCCTAATGGTTGGTGTGTTTTCACCCTATAATCAAATGTTTACTAATTTTGTGTATTGATGGGTGTTTCCCATCTTGAAACTTGTTTATTTGTGAGTTTCTACACATGGTCTAAGACTACTTGTAGGTTTGGTGGATTAGTGAGTAGTTACATGATGACTTGCTTTGATAAATTGACCTATTTAAGGGCTTTTACCAGTAGATAGCATGTTGGTTCTACTATGTTTTGTGAAATAAGTGTATAAACTTGTATACTATGTTGAAAAGGATCAAAATAGGACTGAGAATTTGTATTGGGATTGTGTAAATGCATTATGATAGAAAAGGAATCACCCGATTCGATGGAATGTTGGCCTCCTAGAGGTATTTGGCATTGTTTGCTAAAAACATAGAATATGTAGAAACAGTGAAAGGAATGTTGTTAAGTGCTTGGTAGCAGTCTCATTTGTGATGCCACAGTTGTGTCTATGCTTGGTAATGTTTTGAAGGTAGATTGTCAAAAATTTGATGATTTGGGCATATGTTTCCAATATATGGCAATGGTTTCTTGAATGCAAAGTAGTCAGAGTGTGTCTATATTGATATATTGGAATATTACAATCAAAACATGATGAAATTCATATCTTAAAGGTCTGGTGACAGTGTTAAACTAGTGCTACTTGTTGTTGCTACAAGTAGTGTTTAAGTGAAGATAGGATGATGGATGTGTTGATTTGAGCAAAGATATCTTAAATGGATGGGATGATGTTTGATTGTAGGTCTAAGGAATAGAGGTGTTTGATTTTTTTTTCCTTGAAGGGGTAAGTTGAGTTGATGAGTGATTGTTGTATTGTTTATGACAAGAACAAAGTTGAAAGTTGATTCTAAAAATGGTTTGCTATATGGAGATGGTGAATTGGCTACTGATAGTCTTATAACTTGAAATAAAATAAATGGATTTTGGTTGAATGAAAAGTAGTTTTGGATGAATTTGACAAATTTTGTATAAATTGATCTTTTACTCTTTATTGATTTACGAAGGAAGT